>BQNB010013871.1:37995-76308 GCA_026074375.1 Tanacetum coccineum
CGAAACCTCGATCTAGCACTCGAACTTCGATGACCACAATAAACCTATGGCTCTTAATACCACTTGTTGGACGATTACGACAACAAACCCGAAGTTCGATCGCGGAACGCTAGATCGCGAGTTGTATCGAGCACAAGTAGCGTACACGAGAGACTACAAAGAACCAACAAATATATGCACACGGTATACCCTCGTATCAAACATTTATTAAATCCCTAATAAAGCTATTACAACGAGGAAGAAGAATAAATGACTAGCCCCCAACCTTCAATTTAACCGTATATTTTTTTTAAACAAAAAAAAAATACACCTGATGTTAACTTTTTAACAAAAGGCAATACCTTTTTTTTATGTCAATTTTGTAGTATTAAATTCACGTCATATAGAAAACAAACAACCTTCTGCCACTTTGTATTCTTCTTCACGTCTTATTGAATAAAAAGATTCTTGAAATCTTTACCTCTCGTCACTTTTGCTACGATCGATTGACGGAACCGAAAACCCGTACCTCGAACGACTCGAAACCTCGATCTAGCACTCGAACTTCGATGACCACAATAAACCTATGGCTCTTAATACCACTTGTTGGACGATTACGACAACAAACCCGAAGTTCGATCGCGGAACGCTAGATCGCGAGTTGTATCGAGCACAAGTAGCGTACACGAGAGACTACAAAGAACCGACAAATATATGCACACGGTATACCCTCGTACCAAACATTTATTAAAAACCTAATAAAGCTATTACAACGAGAAAGAAGAATGAATAACTAGCATCCTCCCTCATCTCTATTTATAGGGATGAAGGGGTAGAAAGCTTTCCTAAATTAAATAGGAAACTCCTTGCCTTTCAAGGCAAGCTAAACAATTCCTAGTTTAGTCTATTTCTAATCTAAATTACAATGTATACTTAATCCCCTAAACTATGTTTAAATTTACTACTAATTTTCCTACATAACTCATTTGTGTTCAATCTCCATCCTTACCAAACTTCAAAAAATATAACAGCCATTCATCGTAACTATAAATCATATGATGGTCTTGACAAAGCTTTCTCTTAAATAGACTGAGATGTTTCATATATGAGAGATGATTTGCACACATTATGTTTTGATTTGCACATTTTTATGGACAACCGGTTAAAGCAGTGCATATAAACAATACAATAGTTTAATGCACATGATTGAGTGTTTCAACTCTCAATCAGAAAATGAAGTGCGCAAATCATCTTCCTTCGTATATCCTTAAGGTCCTGTGTATTAACCAATTATTGTGACTAACCATTACTTCATGCAATGATACAAGCTAAACATAAACTACGGTATACGGGCTAACAGATTCTCTATACATATTTGAATTTTCGTAGACGTATATCCTGTTTTTTAGTTATGTATTCTATAACTTGATTGCCTTGAAAAATATATTGAGTACGATAATTCCAAGTGTATACGCATATAATTTATTTATGTTATTTTTCTCACTTGAAAGTTTTGATGGCTTGATGCAACTTGTGTATATTTCTGACATTATAACAGTCAACATCGTCTACTACTTGTCCCGTTCATATCATCGTCATCAATAAACTATTTTAGGGCATTATGGCTAAAACTGCAAACAACTTGTAAGATTGTTTCAGTCTTTCGCATATAAAAACAAAATAGAAAGGCTATTGTTGGACAAAATATTTAATGTATCTCTGTTTGAGAAATGATTTTTTTTTGTTCACCTGGTTTTTATAATGAAACTAGGTTTTCAACTGTGCTCCACTGTGGAGCGCGAGATTTTACGTTAATCTTTGTAAACACAAAAACAACTACCTGCTGAACAAACTTTGTCATATGGACGTGTGCATTCGAGTTCTATAAAAACAATGATTCATTACAGAGGCATGTCATTACATTATGGTGAACATCAACATATACATAGTGCATCTATTTCATCGCATTCCAACTTCTTTGCAGCTCTGCATATTATTTAGGAGTAAGCACGTAACACATGGCTTAAAGAACTCCCCATACATTTGACCACTCCTCGAGCCTTCAACAAACATATTTAGATCCAATCGAATCTGTCCAGAACTTGCAGAAAAGAACCTATATATAATCTGATGGTGTGAATTAGCCAATCATGATCAACCGAGTGAGCAGATAACAACTTGTTTTTTTAGGTACTAACTTCTCAACTGCTTGAAAAAGTGATAGCAGATAACGTTCTGGTTCAAGTAGATGAGAAGGAAAATGGAATACGCAAGTGTCAAGATGAGTGGGTTTACCGTCGTAAGCAACACAAATTAGCTCTCAGAGAATAGATGTGCAAAAGGGGATTATGATTAGGCGTGACACGTAAACTGACAACATCCCCAAAGTTTATCAGACTTTAGGACACATTCCATCAGTTGCATGAGGCACCCATTTTCTGCAGTGGTGGTGCACACTCTCATAAACTTTACAACCATGCACGTCTTTCATACAGTCGTCACAAATGTCTGCCACTCTCGTACAAATCCAATTCCTATCAACCTGCCCCCAAGCTATCAGCATCTGTGAAGAAGGAAATTATTAGATAAGAAACTGATTATATTATTTATGTTAGATATTAGAAAAAGACTCGGTCACCCCGTGTATTTTACTGTTTATTATAGCTCGTAGTTTAATAGTTAATAGTATGATTTTCGGTTTTTGTCGGGTACTAATACCCGGTATATTGTAAGTACTATATAAGCCTCTTCCATCTTTGGAAGAGGTAAGCTAGTCATTATTTCCTTTTCATAGAAACACATTTTCTCTCACTACAAAAGTCTCTCAAGTGTTTCTCTCTCTAGAAACTAGCCAAAGCCAAGAATCGACCCCGTGTTATGATATAGGATATACCTAAGTTAGGTACTATTCCCAATGAACTGTACCAAAAGACCGACCATGGATTTTACTTTATTGGAGTTATAAGGTTGGTATGGTTAGGTATTATTCCCAATGATCCAGCCATAACCGGAGGGATCTACCCAAGGACAATCCACTAGTTAGTGTAGAAGTCCTTAGGTATGACATATAAAAGGAGTAAAAGCGAGAATAAGGGAAAAGTGCCGACTGAGATGGAGCTAGTACTGGAACAAACCCAACAAGGTTCTAGTCATGAAGTCTCGGTAAGCACTGAAGGGGTTGAAGAATTAAAAGGAATTGTAAAGATAAAGGGTGTAAAGAAAGAAGCCCTCCATACACTTAGGCAGAAACCGGGTCAATACATATGCTGCCAGAATCACTAAGATGATTGCTGACATTGAAGATCGTCATCATGGACCCAGTGATGCAATGCACAACCCTCCCTAGCCACTCAGAATCTTTCAAAAGATTTCTGTTTCATTTCTCACGGAGACTAAAACACGTTATCTATTGACTCTCTCACTCCGAGTTAGTTGATATTGAACAGGTGGCAGTCTGCTCCAGCCTCCGATTACTAGAACCAAAACGCACTATTGAGTCTAGAGCCAAGAGATCGTCAATTAATCTCGTTAGGACACATATCCAATTCTCTTGTCTTTCACACACTGTGAAAACAAGTCTATCCTAAGAGTCCTACGCATTATCCTTGTGATATTGCCAGAACATCCGAGTGAAACGATGGTTTTTCACAATGAAGATGGAAATCCTGCTAGAGCCAACATCAAACAAGCTCTAGGTAGGTGACTTGTGCGATTCTACAAGAATCAAACTTGTGTCAACTGGAAAGAAATGATGGTGCGATTCTGTGTGAATCAAACTTGTTCCAGTATAAGAATTGACGGTTATTGATCATTTGACAAACAATCAAAACTCTCGAAGTGTTACAAAATATTTTCATAAGAAACACTTAGACTGACTTTTCAAATCAATTTTCTCTTTATTACTAACTGTTTCATTACAGGATATCTTAAAGATGGAGATGGAGATGGAAATTCGCAGCACCTCAGATATCAAGTGAATAACCGAATGCTCAGACACGACCTACACTTGTTATGAAGTTATGAAAGACCTCATAAAGGTGTCAAAGCTTCCGCAAACTCTGACATCATGTATTTCCACACAAGTACACAAGATGGCGATTAATTACAAGATGATGTAAGATTATGTTTGGGTGATGATCTCAAGAAAGCTCAAAATCACAATCAAATACAAGTCTAAGATGAATCAAAAGATCACTATCCCATATGTACAAGATATCAAATGTCTACGAGCTAAAGACTGAAGTGGTTAAGTTTGGTATTTTTAGGGGTGACTTCCCTTAGGGGGAGATTGTTAGATATTAGAAAAAGACTCGGTCACCCCGTGTATTTTACTGTTTATTATAGCTCGTAGTTTAATAGTTAATAGTATGATTTTCGGTTTAAGTCGGGTACTAATACCCGGTATATTGTAAGTACTATATAAGCCTCTTCCAACTTTGGAAGAGGCAAGCTAGTCATTTATTCTCTTTTCATAGAAACACTATTTCTCTCTCTAGAAAACTCTCTCTAGTGTTTCTCTCTCTAGAAACTAGCTAAACCCAAGAATCGACCCCGTGTTATGATATAGGATATACCACATTATGGATTGTAAGAACTTAGAACTTAACAGACTTATCACTCTAATTGGATTATAACCAAGAGAACTAAGAGATTTCCTTCAATATACTTACCTTTTCGTGAGTTAAAATCACGTAAATTATGAGATTCATGTACCGATAAAACTTTTGATAGACCTGAAGTTACAGCAAATGATGTAAATATTGCAAGTGCATGGAACCTAGTTGATAGAAGCCTCACCTCCACTGAGTTTGGCTCTTTAAGTAGCATCGTTCCATCTACTATAGACACTAAATACCCTATTGAGTTAGCCAACGGAAAGAATCTAGACGTTGGTACTATCATTTGAGATTGTATACTGAGTTTTCTGAATCATCTATTCAAGATAGACTTAATACCCATAAAACCTGGTAGTTTCGACATTATCATTGGTGTGAATTGGTTGACAAGGTACCACGCCATGATCATTTGTGATAAAAAGATTGTTTGTATACCTTTGGATGATGAAACTTTAACGATTCGAAGCAATAGGAGTGATGGATATGCATCGATAGTTGCTAGTAAGCAGAGTTGTTTGATTGGATTGATATGTTGGAGCGGGATAACTTGAGACTCGGAGGCATGTTATGTGTTGAGAGAAAGAGAGTTGACCCTCTTTAGCATAGTATGTCGTATACTCAAAAGGATTTATAAGACCGAGTTCCTCACCCTGGGGAGCTCCGATATTGTTCGTTAAAAAGAAGGATGGATCCTTCAGGATGTACACCGACAGCCGAGAATTAAACAAACTAACCGTGAAGAACCATTACCGTTACCTAGTATAGGTGATCATTTTGATCAACTATGAGGATCTAGCGTTTACTCGAAAACCGACCTAAGGACTAGTGACCACTAATTAGAGTTCGAGAAAAGGATATTCTAAGACTGCATTTAGGACCCGTTATGAACAATTCAAGTTTCAGGTCATGCCATTTGGTTTGATCAACACACTAGGGGTATTCATGGATCTCATGAATCGAGTGTGCAAACCGCACTTAGATAAGTTGTGATAGTATTCATCGATGATATCTCGATTTGCTCAAGCAGAAACAAGGAGTACGAGGAACACCTTAGGCTTATCTTAGGATTGCTTAAGAATAAGGAATTGTACGCCAAATTCTCTAAGTGCGAATTCTGGCTCCCAAAAGTGCAATTTCTTGGCCACGTGTTGATAGTCAAGACATTCACGTTGATTCCGCCAAGATTGAGTCAAGCAAGGATTAGGCAACGTCTACGACTCCAACGAAGATACGAAAATTCTTAGGTCTTTCCGGTTATTACCAACGATTTATCAAAGGTTTCTCTAGGATAGAGAAACCTCTAAACCAAACTAACTCAGAAAAATGTAAAATACGAATGGGAAGAGAAAGAAGAGAAAGCCTTTCAACTGTTAATGTAGGAACTTTGTAGTGCACCGATTTTAGCATTACCCGACGGAAAGAAAAGCTTCGTGGTTTAAAATAACGCCTTACATAATGGATTAGGTCTATAATGATGCAGAAAGAAAAGATGATAGTTTACGACTCTCGACAACTAAAAGTTTATTAGAAGAACTAACTACCTACAATTAGGAGAAATAGTGTTTAGTTTCCAGATTTGGGAACACTGCCTGGATGGCATAAAGCATACCATGTTTACAAACCATAAGAGATTACAACACATTCTAGATCAAAAGGTATTAAACATGAGACCACGTAGATTGTTAAGATTGCTTAGTGATTTCGATGGTAAGATTCGATATCACCCTGGAAAAGCAAGCATTGCGGCAGATGCTCTAAGTAGAAATGAACGAGCTAAGCCTCTCAGGGTGAGAGCCTTAGTGATGATCATTAATTCAAACCTACCGCCACAGATTCATGAGGCACGAGTAGAAGCTCTCAAGAAAGAGAACGTAAAAGATAAAAACCTTCATGGTATGGACAAAGAGTTTGAGAATTGTATTGATGGAACTCTCTGCATTAGGAGGAGGAGTTGGTTACTACATGTTAGAGACATAGGAGAATTGGTCCAGCATGAGTCACACAAACCTAACTATTTCATCTACCCTGGAATCGGATAAGATATATCATAATCCTAAGTGGTTGTACTAATGGCCCGATATGGAAGCATGCATCACCATCTATGTCAGCATGTGCTTGACATGTCTAAAGATGAGGGACGATTACCAGAAGCCATCCGGTTTACTAGTACAACCAGAAATACCCCATTGGAAATGGGAAAATATAGCCATGGATTTTATCACAAGACTACCAAAGACAACAAGCAGTTACGACACGATTTAGGTAATCGTGATCATTAAAAGAATTATGCGGGCATGAGACGCAAACACTTAGAATTTCAAATTGGAGGTAAGGTCATGTTAAAGGCATCACCTTGGGAAGGAGTGATACGTTTCAGCAAACGGGGAAAGCTGAACCCGCGTTATATTAGATCTTTCAAGATTCTTGCTAGGGTAGGAACGCTTGCTTATCGACTTGAACTCCCAGAGCAATTAAGCCGAGTTCATAGTACTTTTCACGTTTCCAATCTGAAGAAGTAGACAAACCACTAGCTATTCCGTTGGATGAGATCCAGATTGATGACAAGCTTAATTTCATTGAGGAACCAGTTGAAATTATGGATCGAGAAGTTAAACGGCTAAAGCAAAGCCGCATTCCAATCGTGAAGGTCCATTGGAATTCGAGACGAGGGCTCGAGTTTACTTGGGAGCGCGAGGACCAAATGAAGAAAAAGTACCCTCATATTTTCGTTAACCCTTCATCCACGTCCTAAGATTTGAGGACAAAGCTTCTTTAACGGGGGAAGAATGTCACACCCCGAGAAATTCCGGTCAATATTTTAAACTTTTTTGATAATTATTTTTGATTTTTTATACGTTATGTTTAAACCCGGCAGTTTACCGGGAAGTTAACCCGCATAAATCTGAAAAACGTCATCGGACGCGTTCCGACTTTGGATTTTGATAAGCTTAGATATTATATGAGTTATTTTATCTTTTCTAAATGTTTCGTAGTTTACGATCACTCCCGGTATTTATTTTTTCGTCTTAAGGTTTAAATTGCGTTTTTCGCGTTTTTACCTAACGGAACCCCGAAAACTCAAAATATTTTCGTGTAAACTTTAGTTATCATTCATCTCATATTCATAAGTCAAGAATTTCGTTCAGTGTCTTCTCTTGATATATTGTGGATGCCTAAACCCAAACCAAATGCACCATAAGCCTTGAAATTAATTAAATGACATCTTTTCTTGAACTTCTCAAGCATGTAGGTGAAAGTGACACATGAGAGAGTCCTTCTCATGCATAATTTATCAAGTTTGACAACACCATGTGATTACTTGCACCCTTTGACTCCATTTGACTTAAAATTCAAATTTAAGACCTAATTCATGAACCTTGATCAAAAAAATTTGAACCACATGGTCCTTGTGGCTTGCCTATTGCCGAACCACACACACACACTTTTGGTGTGTGTTGGTCACTTATACTCCACTTGACAAGTCAAAACCCTAGCTCTTGGCCTATAAATACCATCACATATCATAACTTAGGGTTTCATAATCACTTTCAAGCCTTCAAAAAATTTCTTTCTCTCCCTCTTGTCTTCTTAAAACCCACGGCCAACCAACACCCTTATAGGGTTCCCATTTTCTTTGATTTCTTGCATAATCCAAGCATACTAAGTTCATTTCTAAGAACATCTAAGGTGTTTGAAAGTATTGGTTCTTTGATTTAAGGGTTTTCTTCAAGATCTACAAATTAAGGTTTGGTTATTATTTGGGGTTTTTCAAGATCTAGTGATTATGGGTATAGATCTTGTGTTATTGCTTCTTGTTCTTTATTCTTGTAAGTATCTTGGATCTTTCTTTGTGGTTTGCTTATGTTCTTCTTATATGTTCAAAGATCCATACATCCATATGTTGTGTTTTAATTTTTTTAAAGATTTTAAAGCAAGATTTTATAAATAATGATGCTACTTCATTTCACTAGTTAAATATTATGTTCTTGGTGAGATGAAAGTAGATGAGTGTTGCAACAATAGAAATGAAGGGATTATGTTAGATTTAGGTGTGGTTTTGTTGTGGATTAGTTGTGAATGGAGATTAGGCTAGATTATGCACTATTGTGAAGTTTGGGTGGATTTTGGTTGCGTTTTTGACAAAAAAGTGCTTGCTGATCCGAAATGGTTTTGAGGTTTTGGTCGACCTAAAAATGTTTTCATTCAGCGTAAAAGTAGTTTTTGAAGAGCTTGTTTCGAATAGATAGTTTTTCATATATCGCACATTAAAATCGGACTTAAAACGGCTAAGTTATAGTCAAATGAAACTTGAAATATTTTTCGATAAAACCAAGTGAATAGTTGCTGATGTGAATAGTAAAATGGGGTTTCGGACATTTTTGGACTTTATAAACACAAGCAAAATATATAGTAACACATACCTATTGATTAGTATCATTTAAAGACGTTGTTAACATATTTTAGAAAAAGCGAGAAAGTTAAGTTTGGTAAAAATTTAGCGAAACGGACATAAAAGTTAAGCGATTAAGGATAGTAAGTGCGTTTTGAAAATATGGAAACTTAATAAATATAGGGGACGGTATTAACGTTGTGAAACTAAAAACTTTCCTAAAATAGAAATTTTCTAAAAATAGTAATTTTTGGTTAAACGCCGAAACTTAACGAAAAACTATATGATTTTATTTCATCATGATTTGATAATCAAACTAAAGCAAACACACATGGATGTATTTTGGTGATGAACATATTGTGCATTTCTTGGCATACTTTCTGTGTTTCTAAGACGCGTTATTATTCTAGGTCGCAGCTAGATTTCTATATTATCTTTTTCTTGCGTGAATTATCATTTTCTCATCTTGCTAAGGTAAGTTCATAGCCCCATGTTTTACTACTTTTACTTTACTATTTCAGGGTGAGAAACATTGCTTGTTTTCAAACTATGGACACAATTACTTTACGTTTCCTTTTCCTGATTACATGTTGCCTAAGTAGCAAATAGACCACTAATGCCTGAATTATCATGAACCGTCAATTGCTTAACCGACCGTACTGGTTAAGTGAGCGCGAATGTTGTAAATAGATCTATTGGGAGTAATTATCCCTATCCGGGTAATTAGCACTTACTAGTTTCGGAGGTCCAAACAAACGGATATATACCATGTCAGAATGTCAATAGGTGATCCTGATCAGATACCTTTAGGGCGCAGAATACTATTTGGCATATAAAATGATTCCTTTTAAATTGAGCTTCGGTGTCATGAGCTTAGTGCAAACGTAAATGCTTTTTATGTGAAGTTGTATCTGTTATAACTGTCACATGCGTACTGTGAACTTGTGGTCCACTTTTAATACTAAATTCAAACCTATGAATTCACTCAACTTTATGTTGACAGTTTTAGCATGTTTTTCTCAGGTGTTTAACTATGGATGTATTTGCTTGCTTGTTGGTGTTGCCTTGCATTGGACCAATTTTCAAGAATTATTATTATCTATGTTAACATCGTTGTCAAACTTTAAAACCTTTTATTCGCTTCCGCATATTATCGTTGGGCCTATGTAAAACTTTAACTATTTTAATCAATGCAACGATGTTGGATTTTTAAACGTACCCTTAGCGGTCGTTCTTTATATCTTGTGTGATGTGTATTATGACGTCACGCCCCCGGACACGTGTTTTCCGTCTAGGCCCCGTTTGGGGGTGTGACATGGTAGATTGGTTCTAGCTATGATTAGTACTCAACATTTAGCTTAGTGTCAGAAAATAACGTAATCGACGTGTAAACGGTTTTCTCCGCCTGAATGGAGCTTGTTGACATAGTAAAATCTTGAGTGGGAAACTCGAGGAGTAGAGTAGGGCGAATAAGAGCTTCGTAGCCGAACCACTATAAATCTTGGTGTCTTGGTTTGATTGTTCCTTCTCTCATCTTTTTATATTGTTGTGATTATTATTTACTATTAGTCGATATTTACTTGGTTGATTCATATTGTTGGTTTGTTAAACACACTACTCGAATCTAAGTATTTTGAGAGCAAACTTTTAAAACAAAAACGAACCTGTAAACTATTCAACCCCCCCCTTCTAGTTTCCACAAACATGAAGATTTAGAGGTCGTGGGTTGATTCTAGTGTTTGGATTATTGTTTAAACTATGTTTGGGTAGTCGGATTGTGTCTTAGCTCACTTTTAAAACCCTCTTTGTAAGTTTTATAAGTTTTCCTTTAACTTGTACTTTTAAGTGTTTAATGATGCATAGAAGCTAGTTGTACGGTGCGCTTGTTAAAAATCGAACACGAAAAATTTATGAAAAAGAATAAAAGGTTGCATTTGGTTCGAATAGAAAACAAAAGAAGGATAAGGTTTTGTAGTTTTATTATTGTGGTTGTGATGGTTGAAAAACATTTATTTGCTATGTAACTTATTTTGGTTAAGTGGCTTATTGGCTTATTTAAAAGCATTTTCGAGCTTATTTTCGAGCATATTTTCGAGCTTATTAGCTCTCGGCAAGAGTACGGTTTACAAGAAAAGTGTTTTTGGTTATTTACCTCGTATGTTGTATTTTTGTGGACTATTTTGATAGCTTATGGTAATAACTGAATATACTACGTAGTTTATTAGCTTATTTTTAAGCCAAATGGATTGGTTTTGGAGCTTATGAGCTCACGGCCCAAACAAGCCCAATAAGCCATAGCTTATTGAGAGATTATTGTGGCCCGAATTATTTTGTTAGCTATTGTTTTGGGCTTATATTTACTAATGGGCTTTAGTTTTAGGCTTACTGCACAATACAAATGCAAAACAAACATATATTTGGCAGTTTTTGTCTGTTTTTGGTCATTTTAAGCTCGTTTTTGGAGGTAAAAGATATGTGTAATTAAGCACTTATCAATACTTATGAAATGATATTGAAAGTCGTTTCGGAGAAATATGCTTTGGTAAACGTTGCGAGAAATGATTTTGTGAAATTGTGGAAAAGTGTTTGAAATTAAGGTTTAAAAACCTTGGAAAACGTTGTATAAACAAACGGGTCATGTCAAAATTTCGTAAAAGTCTATACTTAGAATTTTTACCCAAAACGTGATTTCTCGATTTAATAATAAAATATTATTATTTTATTATTTTAATGAGTCGACTAAAAGATGAAAAATATATTTTTACGAAACTTTTCTAACATTTCTAGTATAATAAACGTTTCGTTTCTTATAATTTAAATGATGAATGAATGGTAACCAAGAGTGCCGAATGGATTACCGAAGTATATATATAAGTATTTATTTCTTATATTTCTCGGAGTAAATTGCACAAATCGTCCCTAAGGTTTTGCCAAATTGCATGTTTCGTCCCAAATAGTTTGAAATTGCATAGATAGTCCCTAAGGTTTTGCCAAATTGCATGTTTCGTCCCTAAGGCTTTTGCCAAATTACATGTTTCGCCCCTAAGGTTTTGCCATTTTTTTGCAAAATAGTTTGATTTTGGGACTATCTATGCACTTTCAAACTATTTGGGACGAAACATGCAATTTGACAAAACCTAAGGGACGATTTTTGCAATTTACTCTATTTCTCGACTATTATATTAAATAGTATATGTATACGTATTCTTTAAGGGTTGAGTTAGAGTATGTTATCTTTTTAACTAAGTTGTCAACCATCACACCACTGAAAACGTTAAGAATGACCGTACAAAGCGCATCTGACCACTATGCATCAAATCTGGAAATTGTTTTGGAAATAAATGTCTAAGTGGAACATTATTTGGACTAGGTCGTGTTCGGACGTCGTTGCATTTGCTTGTGTGATATTGAGTTTGCTGCTTGACACCTTTGCTTGAGGTGAGTTCTCGTAGCCCAATTTTTAATGCTTTTCCGTTGGGGGAAAATGATACTCAAAACTGTTTTGAACTGTTTTCTGTACTGTGCAAAAGTTGTTTTGTTTTTGGGACAATGTTATGTGCTTATGACTGCTATGTGAATGACATGAGTTTTGGTTGAATATGATTTGTGTAACTTTCTGTGTGGATCGTTTATATTATGGCCGTGTGGCACTATCCGTGTGGATATTTGATAGCATGGGATTGCTATGGATTGGTATGATATGTCCGCCCTATATATAGCTCCAGCTGGTAGGCTTTAGGTGCGTGAGAATAGCGAATGTGAGGACATTGCGAGGCAATGGTACATATGGATGAGATTTGGCTAGCATGGATTTGCTAGGTTTGGAAATTGAATGTGTTGCATGTATTCACTATCATATTGCATAATTGTCCAGTGTCTGAAATATTGGCATAGCGACTGAGTTTTATTCAAACCTACGAGCTCACCAACATTATTGTTGACCTTTTCGAGTATCATTTTTAGGTATTGAGAATTATTACTGAAGTTGAGTTGTAAGTTTTAGCAGACCATAAGAGCATCCTTATGGATTGCGTTCTAAGAGATTTGGTGTTGAATTTAAGCATTTGAGTATTGTATTCTTAAGACTAGTAAGGATCCCTGCGTGGGCATTTGGATTTGCAAGTGTCTATGTGATGTGTTCTTGTTGGGATTTCACTCAAATCTGTATTTGAGGTGGATGATCATCATGACACTTTCATTAATGCATTTTAGTTTTCTCTATCTTGTATCTTGTGTTATGATTGATCATTCTTCGTCGCATACTCGTGTTTCCTCCTATGTCGGGGTGTGACAGATTGGTAATCAGAGCCAAGGTTATAGAGAACTAGGTGGTTTAGCCTAGACTATAACCTAAGAACCTTCACATAGTTGCCTTGTAAGATCTATGTGCGCGGTGTTCCGCGTATACTTGCTTCTATGGTATATCTTATATATAGTAGTAGAATAGTCAATCATTGAAATGTGTGAGCCTAATACTGGGTACAACTGAGAAAGGATGCGAGTATAAGTATGGTGGCCAACGTAGTTATAAATGTATCACGACTCAGGTGTATTTAGTAATACCGTTCACAAAAATCGGTGTTGACACCTTAGGACCGTATTATGAGTATTATAGTATACTAAGGTATCTTATATGTATTAAGCTTCTCGCCTATCTAACGTTACCTATGTCCTCCCTCGTATAGATAATGCCACCAAGAATAAAGACACGAAGTGCTGGCTGGGCAACTACCGCACCACGAGGAGGAAGGACGGGTGGATGGACTAGTAGAGGGGGTGGTAGAACTAGAGGTCGATCTGGTGATCAGGTTAATAGTGGAATTTATAGTCAATGTGGCCAAGTAGGTGGTCAAGGTACTGAGGTGAATGATGGTGTTAACAGAATCTCTGACTTCTCCATTGTCATTGCACAACAACTGCAGAACTTACTTCCCACTATCTTAGCTCAACTAGGCAACCAAGGTAGTAAACTGGGGAATGGTAGGAATCAAAACGGCGATGCCATCAATGATAACATCTGGGGCGATGTTAGAAATGTCATTGAGAACAACGACCGTAGGGGTTGTACCTATAAGGAGTTCTTAGCTTGTAACCTAAAAGAGTATGATAGCAAGGGAGGTGCCATAGTTTATACCCGTTGGATTGAGAAGATAGAGTCAGTTCAGGATATGAGTGGATGTAGGGATAATCAAAAGGTGAAGTACACTGTTAGATTATTTGTTGGTAAGGAACTCACGTGGTGGAACTCTCCAATCCATACACGAAGTCGAGAGGCCGCTGTAGGTATGTCATGGGAATACTTTAAGAGTTTGACTAGGGAGGAATTTGTTCGATTAATGAGATGCAAAAACTAGAAACTTTTCTGGAACCACGCCATAGTCGGGGCTGGCCATGCTGCGTATACTGATAGGTTTCATTAGTTGGCTAGGTTAGTTCCTCACTTAGTTACCTCTGAGAACAAAATGATTGAGAGATACATTTATGGCTTTACTCTACAAATCCGAGGGATGGTGGCAGCAACGGAGCTGACAATAATTCAGAGGGCTGTGCAGAAGGCTGAAACATTGACAGATGAGGCCATTAGGAATGGGTCACTGAAAAACAATCCTGAGAAGAGAGGGAATAGTAGAGAGCCTAGTAAGGATAGGAATGCAAGGGATGAGAATAAGAGGACTAAGACTGGGAATACTTTTGCTACAACCACTAACCCGGTAAGGAGAGAGTACAATGGCCCAATCCCTAAGTGCGTAAGCTGCAACCTATACCACCCACCTGAGATACCATGTAGGGATTGCTTTAACTGTGTCCATCCTGGATATATGGTAAAGGACTGTAGAGTGGCTCCTAGGATGGTGAACCCGGTGAATGCTAGAAACCCATCTGCTACTTCTGAAGCATGTTATGAGTGTGGGGGAACTGATCATTTTAAGGCAGCATGTCCTAGGTTGAACCAAGCACCAAGATTAGGGTGAAACCGTACAAACCAAGTTGTTGCTAACAATGGGGGACAAGTTTGTGGAAACAACAGTAACCAAGCACGTAGAAAGGCGTTTATGTTGAGAGCAGAGGAGGCTCGCCAGGAACCAAACATCGTGACGAGTACATTTACTTTGAGCAATCATTATGCCACAACCTTATTTGACTCTAGTGCCGACTATAGCTTTGTTTCCTCTACTTTCATACCTCTGTTAGGCATAGAGCCCAATAATTTAGGATTCAGTTATGAGATTGAAATAGTTAGCAGGCAGCTAGTAGAAATCGATAAGGTCATTAAGGGTTGCAAACTAGAAATAGAAGTGTTACCCGTAAAGATTCTAGCCTAAAACTCCATCGCTCTAATAATCACACGAATATTGGGTAGGGTTAACCCTATGACTCCAAACAATCATGCAAATTCTGGGACTAGGCGTACCCTACGATCCAAACAACCCAATTTAGTTCCCCCCCCCCCCCCCCCCCCCCCCCCCCCCCCCCCCCCCCCCCCCCCCCCCCCCCCCCCCCCCCCCCCCCCCCCCCCCACCCCACCCCCCCCCCCCCCCCCCCACCCCCCCCCCACACATGATTATAACATAGCATCTAATAACTTGTCCCAAAAAACATAAAACCACATTTCGCACAGATCAATTCAAAACATATAAAACACATTTGTGTATATTTTCCCCAACGGAAAAACAGTTTAAAAAGTGGGGCTAGAGAACTCACTCATGCAAGTCTTTAGCAACCCATCTTCAATCACACATGCCAAATGAACGCTTGCCCGCACAGACCTTATAGTCCAATAGTTAATGTCCCAATTTAATATTCCAATCCAAAACAAATTTCACGTTTGATGCACAGAGTTTAGACGCGTTGTAGGAATTACCCAAAACAATTTTGTGTCTGATGGTTGACGACCTTAAATCCACAATCATATAATCTCATTCTCGATAATACATAAATTCTAACTATTTTGGTAAAAAGTAAGTAATATAATAAATATGTATAAGTATTAATATAAATATTATCTCGACACAGTCAATTCGGTAACCTTAAGGAGCTTCAAAAAAAATCATTATAAGGTTGAAAATGAAACGTTTACTCATTATAAACACATTAGATTAAGTTTCAAGAAAAAAATATTTTTTCGTCTTTTAGTGAAATTTATTAAATAATAAAATATTTAAAATAATATTTTATTATTTAAAAATCAAAAAAATCACATTGTTTTTTAGGAATATTTCTATGTATCAAACTTTTTACGAAATTTTCGGACATGACCCGTACGTTTACACAACGTTTTCCAAGGTTTCAAACCTTATTTTCATCAATTTTCACAAATTCGACACTTTTCGACAAAATTTCAAAATCTCAATCTTTAACGCTTACCAACACTTTTTCTCTAAAATATCATTCAACATCACTTCGTAAATACATTTTCACTTTCAAAAGTCTATCAAAATTCTCATAACTACTAAATATCGCTTATTAGGCCTCAAGGCCCAACAAGGGTCCATTAGGATATTTATAAGTCCAAAGTATAATTCAAGTCCAAAACCAAAGTCCGTTTACATATATGAGTATATACTTATATGTAAAAATAATCCGGACCACAATAAGCCCTCCCATTAAGCCGCGATTCAAATAGACTTATTGAGCCGTGAGTCCATAAACTCCAAAATACGTATATTAAGCTTGAAAATAAGCTAATAAGCTACGTATCGCATTTAGTACTACCATAAGCCTCAAAAATAGTCCACAACTTCGCCATAACAAAAAAATAATCAATCACTTTTCTAGTGAGTTTGGGAAGTGGTCGTGGCTTATAGCCAAATAAGCCATTAAAATAGATTAAAAAATAAGCCCGAATAAGCCTACAAGGATACTATAAAAAAATAAGCTATTCTAGCATTCTATATATTATTTCTAACCTTCACGTCCACAAATCAAAAACCAACAAAAAACCCTCTTTTTCCTTTTTATTTCACACGAACCAAACACCCCTTTTTCTTTCGTTTCGCCTTCCAAAAATCATTTTCACACGATCATCGTCGTACAAAAATAACATCTCATGCATCAAAATAAACCCAAAAGGACAAACGAAATTTAAATTTGAAAACTTACAAGAAAAATCTTCAAATTTGTAGATTTCGACACGAACCGGACAACCCAAACGTTGTTTAAATGAATACCCAAACACTAGAATCAACCCCAAATATTTATGTCTTCATGTTTTCTTGATCAAAGTTCAAAAATTATAAGAGTGTGTGTGTGTGTGGTTCGGACGTGGAGAGAGCACACACCAAAGTGTGTGTGTGGGTTTTTTTTTAAATGATAAAGATTATGAGAAATAGTTTTTAGTAAATGGAATATAAGTGTGCACCTTGGGACACATTAGCTAAAATTAAACCTTATTGTCCCCTACTCTTAACCATAACCGGTCAAGGGATCCAAGGTGGTATCGGGCCTTTCCTTTCGTGTCGGGATCACTTAAATACTCGTAAAACTCAACCGTAAAAAATTTACTCCAAAGTTAATTAGCATTTTTATTCACTTTAAAAATACTTTTCCATTAACCTAGAGTATTTACACGACATATTTTCACTTTACACCCTTCAAAACTCATTTGGACATTAACGGACGTGTCAGACTCGTTTTTCGGCATTTCTCAAAATTCACGGGTCAAACCACCCGGAATACACATAACACAATAATACCTTCCAAAAGGGATTATTAATCACAATAAACCATAATTCATCACATATCACATAAAATCACCACCGTCAACACGGTACAAAAATCTGAATAAACTAACAAAAGTCGAATAGTCAAAGGACTATAAATGAAATATTCAGAACACAAAAAGGGCAAAGGTTACATTATACCCCCTTAAAAGAATTTCGTCCCTGAAATTCAACTACTAACATCACTAAACAAATGCGGCTACTTCAATTTCATCTGATCTTCATGTTCCCACGTGAATTCAGGGCCACGTTTCGAATTATACCGAACCTTGACGATGGCAATCCTACTACGCTTCAACTTCTTAAACTCTCTTTCTAAAATTTCTACAAGCTCTTCCACAAAATTCAACTTAGCATCAACTCGAATCTCATCCAAAGGCACTTGCAGTGTTGGATCAGCCAAACACTTCTTAAGGTTCGACATGTGGAACGTGTCATGAACACCATTCAATTCCTCAGGCAAATCTAATCGATAGGCCACAAGGCCTACCTTCTTAATAATCTCAAACGGTCCAACAAAACCTAGGTTATAACTTCCCTTTCTTCCAAAAGCGTACCACACCTTTCCAAAGCATCACTTTGAGCAAGAGAATGGTCACCTACACTAATCTCTAGCGACTTCCTCCTCTTATAGCATAACTTTTCTGTAGACACGCGCAGCCTTAAAGTCCTATCCTTAATCTGCGAGTCTTCTCTGTATGTCTATTGGCACTACGCAGGTCCTATAAACTGACCTCTTCTCTAACCTCAGCCCACATAATAAGCGAACGACACTTTCTACTATACAATGACCTCAAAATGGAGTACATCTTCACTCTAGAATGGTTAACTATTGGTTATACGAAAACTCACAAATGGAAAGTTGAACATCCCAACTTCTTCGAAGTCAAGGACGCACTGCTTCTAAGCATTCTCTAAATTCTGATTAAGTCTCGCTCACTTGACCAGCGGTCTGAGGGTGATAAGACGTACTCGATCTAAACGGTCCTATGTCTCTTGCCTTTGAATGCCAATTTCCCTTGATGTGAACTTGACTATCACGATCTGATATAATCGAATCGGCACACCATAGTCTAGCAATATCTCATTCAAATACAATCTAAAACCATCCTTTCAATCTTATTATCCTCACGCTAAAGTAGAAATTGAGCAGACTTAGTCAATCGGTCCACTATGACTCTAGTGTGTCATGCCCACTACTAGTCTGGGTAACTAGTCATATAATTCTATAGCTATCCCTTCGTTTCCATAGGAATTCTAGGTTGTGGAGCAGTCCAAATGGCCTTGGATGCTCATGCCTTAAATTCAGAACATGTCAAAACAATTAATAAATATTCAAACTATATCCTTTTTCATTCCAGGCCACCAATACCTATCTCTCAAACCATAATAGATCTTATCAGCTCCTGGGTGTACAGAGTACTTCGACTTATGGGCTTCATCCATTATTAGGGTTCTAACCTCACCCTTCAAAGGTACCCATATTCGATCTAGGTTGTAAAATGTCCCATCACTTCTTTGTTCCATCATCTCATCTAACCTTTCTGCAATACTACAAACGCATTCTACAGCCTCCTTGTGATCCGACCAGTATCCATATTCTTTGTTACTCGACTGAAGGATCATATTCATAGCTCTAACTCTCTTAGGCTTTACTCTTTCCTTCCTACTTAGGGCATCAGCCACCACATTCGCCTTACCAGGATGGTAGCGAATTTCACAGTCATAATCGCTAAACAACTCTATCCAGCGAAGCTGTCGCATATTCAACTCTTTTTGACTAAAGATATGCTGAAGACTCTTATGGTCCGTATAGATGACACTCTTATTTTTAGTTAGTTCCCATTGCAGATAATGTCTCCAGATCTTAAGTGCAAACACGACCGCACCCAACTCCAAATCATGAGTAGTATAATTCTTCTCATAAATTTTCAACTGCCTGGACGCATAGGCTGTCACTTTACCTCTTTGCATTAACTCACAGCCTAGTCCTATCCCGGATGCATCATAATATACCAAAACGTCTTTCGGTCTATCGAGGAGAGCTAGAATAGGCACATTACACAACTTATCCTTCAAGGTTTGAAATGCCAATTCCTGTTCCTCACCCCAATCGAAAGTCTTACACTTCTGAGTCAAGATAGTAAGAGACTTAGCTATCTTAGAAAAGTTCTCAATGAACCTACGGTAATACCTAGCCAATCCTAAGAACGAACAAACCTCAGTCATAGTTTTAGGGGCTTTCCAATTCTTAACAGCTTTAATGTTTACTAGGGTCCACATGAATTTCATTACCATTTATCACATGCCAAGAAAATGCAACTTACTCTTAGCCAGAATTCTAACTTAGAAAAATCTTAGCATTACAGTTTCTCCTTTTTGAGTAGTTCCAAGACTAACCTTAAATGTTCTACATGCTCCTCTTGAGTCTTAGAGTAGATTAAGATATCATCTATAAACACTATCATAAATTTATCAAGATAAGGCCTACAAACTCTATTCATCAAATCCATAAATACTGCTGGTGCGTTAGTCAGACCAAAGGGAATTACACTGAACTCAAAATGTCCATTACGAGTTCTAAACGCAGTCTTTGAAATGTCATCCTCATGCACTCTCAGCTGATGGTATCCAGACTTAAGATCTATCTTCGAGAAAAACTACGACCCTTGCAGTTGATCAAATAGATCATCAATTCTAGGAAGTGGATAACGATTCTTAACAGACAACTTGTTCAGTTCTCTATAATCAATACACATCCTAAAAGAACCATCATTTTTCTTAACGAACAATACTGGCGCTCCCCAAGGTGACGAACTTGGTCGAATGAAACCTTTGTCTTGGAGTTCCTTGAGTTGTCCAAACAACTCCTCCATTTCAAAAGGTGCCAAACGATAGGGAGACTTTGCTACCGGCGTTGCTCTAGGGATTAACTCAATCCGAAACTCAATTTCCTGAATAGGCGGTAGTCCATATAGATCATCCGGTAATACCTTAGGAAAATCCCTAACCTCATCTATCTCTTCATGTTTTTATCCACTAGCTTTAGCACTTATCAACAATATCGCTTTCTCTTCCGGTCCCTCTCCTACCACTCTAAGTACCTTGACATCCGGTAGTGGTATCCTCACTACCTTCTTATGGCAAATTATTTCACCCTTATAATTAGACAACCAGTACATACCTATAATCACATCAAAACTCCCATGTCCAAAAGGTATCAATTCGATGTTCAAAGACATGTCCCTCGATTTCCAGTTTGCAACCCTTAATAACCTTATCAATCTCTACTAACTACCCGCTAGCTATCTCAATCTCATATCTGATAACCTAAGTCGCTGGGCTCTAAGCCTAACAGAGGTATAAAAGTAGTAGAAACAAAACTATAGTCGACACCAGAGTCAAATAAGGTAGTGGCAAAATGATCGTTCAAAGTAATATCGTTACCGTCACATATGTTCGGTTCCTGCGAGCTCTCCTCTTGCTCCCATCATGAATGCCCTTACCTCTAAACCTGGGTTCCATTAGTTTCAGACCAGGACCCTCGTTATTAGCAGCAACCTTGATTTGGACGTTTTCTTACGGTTCTTGGTGCTCTTATTTCAATCTAGGGCAATCTCACCCTGACATGGTCAGGTACTTACCACATCATAACATGCTCTAACAGTTGGGTTTCTAGCATTGACAGGATTCACATTCCTCGGCACACCTCTACAATCCTTTGCCAAATGACCCGGGCGGTTACAGTTGAAGCATGTGCGACAAGGCCCTCCGGGTGCATGGTAGGAGTTGCAGGTGGTACACTTGGACCAAGTACCCATATTCTCTCTTCCTACAGGGTTTACAGTAGTAGCAAAAACATTCCCAGTCCTAGTCCTCTTATTGTTATCCCTACCATTCTTATCCTTGCTAGTTTCCCCCATATTTCCTCTTTTCTCAACTTTCTTAATTGATCCATTTCTCACAGCCTCATCGGTCAGTGCACCAAAATTTACATGCCATTCTGCATAGTTTGGGCTCTTATTGTGCCATCATTTCCCACGGTTTGTAGGTGCATTGCCATACCACATACCTTTAAATCATCCTGCTATCAGGAGTTACAAGTGAGGAAATACCTTGCTGACTCATGAAACCTATCAGTATACGCAGCATGGCCAGCCCCGACCATGACGTGATTCCACAACTCAGATTCCAACTTTTGCATCTTATGACTAGGACAAAAACTCTTGTATCATCATAAACTTAAAGTCATTCCATGACATACTAACAGCAACTTCCCGACTTAGCGTGCGAATCTAAGAGTTCCACCATGTTAAAGCCTTACCCAAAAATGAACCAGCAGTGTATTTCACTTTTTGGTCAATACTACAACCACTCATATCATTCACAGACTCCATTTTCTTAATCCAACGAGTATGAACTACAGCACCTCCCTTACCATCATATTCTTTAGGGTTACAAGCTAAGAACTCCTTATATGAACAACCTACCCGGTTGCCATTTACTAACACATTCCCCATGTTCTCCTGAACGCTCTCATTAACCACATTACCATTCTGATTTGCAACATTTCCTCGGTTGCTAACCTGAGCCAACATGGCAGGTAAGAGGTTCTGCAATTGCTGGGAAATGATCATTGAGTATTCGGGTGCACCCCTATTGGATCCCTCTACATTCCCATTGACTCCCTCTACACCCACATTAGCTCCCATACCTTGGTCATTTCCTTGACCATCCAAATCCTCAACACGCTCATCATTACCTTCCCTAGGTCTTCTACCCCTTCCACCTCTACCAACCCGTACACCCGTTCCCCCTTCTAATGATTCGGCAGCAGGCCGGCCAGCACTTCGGGTCATCACCCTTGGCGGCATTATCCACACGAGAGAGAACATAGGCAACGTTAGGTAAGTGGGAAGACTCGCACATATATATAGAATATCTTACTATATATAGCCAGATATACACGTAACTCCACCCTACGGTGTCAACATCGATTTGTGTGAACAACATTATCAAGTATGAGTGAGTTGTGATACGCTTATAACTACGTTGGCCACCATACTTATATTCGCATCCTTTCCCATTCATATTCAATATTGAGTCCACTCATTTCAATGACTGACATAACTAAGGCACCAAGCCGCGAACACGCAAAGGCACACAGAAGCGGAACACCGCGTACATAGATCCTATACGCAACCAGACGACGGATCTTAGGTTATAGTCTAGGCCAAACCACCCAGTTCTTTATAACCTTGGCTCTGATTACCAAACTATCACACCCCGAAAATGGCGGAAACTTGGGAATGCAACATAATGATCAATCATAACACATGATACAAAATAGAGAAAACTATATTGCATAAACTCCAAGTGCTATGAAGACCATCAACCTTGAACAAACTCAAGTGATGTCCCAAATCGCAACTAAAATTCAAAATCTCTTACAATTATTCAAATGCCCACACAGGGGACCATAATCCAAACTTATTCTAAAACATACAAAACTAAAATCAAACAACAAGCAAACAAGACTTCAAACGAAATTCCACACGGGATACTTCTAAGTCTGCTATCAATCACCAAACTACTCTTCTTTCACTTTACCTAAAAATGATACTCGAAAACGTCAACAATAATGTCGGTAGGTTTGACCTTAAACCCAAAAGTTGTGCCAATATTTCAACAGGAGACAATAGTGCTATATGACAGTGAATATATGCAAACAACCTTAGCATCACTGCTAATCAATAACCATATGTCCCTTACGCAGCTAAAGGGCCTACCACTGGTAGCAACTAAAATTAGGCAGGACCACAACAAAATTAAACAAACATATAATTATTTAATGACTGAGACTTAATGTAGTTATGAACGAACTTCCATTGTTCGACTCATTATTTTGAGGCTAACAACCACACACAAACTAGGGTAGGCATACCCATCCGCTCCAATAATCACACAAATACTGGGTAGGCGTACCCATCCGATCCAAACAATCATTCAGCACATAATATTCACATAGCAGTCATAAGCACGTAACTTGTCGCAAAAACAAAACCACATTTCGCACAGACCAATTTAAAACATTTCAAAACACATTTGAGTATCATTTTCCCCAAACAGAAAAACAGTAAAAAGTGGGGCTGCGAGAACTCACCTCAAGCAAGTCTTTAGCAACCCAATCTCAATCACACAAGCAAATGCAATGACGCCGGCACACGACCTAGTCCAGTTAATGTCCCAATTTAATCATCCAATTCCAAAACAATCTTCACGTTTGATGCATAGAGTTTAGACGCGTTGTACAATTACCCAAAACAATTTAGTGGTGTGATGGTTGACGACTTAACTCCAAATTCATATCAATATCATTCCTCGATAATACATACTTATACTATTTAGCGTAAATAGATAAGTAATATAATAAATAATTATAATTATTAATTATAAATATATCTCGACAAGTCCATACGGTACACCTTAGTCACTTCAAAATAATCATTATACGGCTTAAAATGAAACGTTTACTCATAATAAACACTTTAGAGAAGTTTCGAGAAAAATTATAATTTTCGTCTTTTAGTGAATTTATTAAATAAATAAAATAAAATAATTAAATATTATTTTATTATTTAATATCAAAAATCATGTTTTTAAGAAAAAATTTAAGTATAAACTTTTTACAAAATTTCGACATGACCCGTACGTTTACACAACGTTTTCCAAGGTTTCAAACCTTATTTTTATCAATTTTTACAAATTCGACACTTTTTGACAAAATTCCAAAATCTCAATCTTTAATGCTTACCAACACTTTTTCTCCAAAATATCATTCAACATCACGTCGTAAATATATTTCCACTTTCAAAAGTCCGTCAAAATTCTCATAACTACTAAATATCGCTTATTGGCCCTTAAGGCCCAACAAGGATCCATTAGGACATTTATAAGTCCAAAGTATAATTCAAGTCTAAAACCAAAGACCGTTTACATATATAAGTATATATATATGGACCACAATAAGCCCTTCCATTAAGCCGCGACTCAAATAGACTTATTGGGTCGTGAGTTTATAAACTCCAAAATACGTATATTAAGCTTGAAAATAAGCTAATAAGCTACGTATCGTATTTGGTTACTACCATAAGCCTCAAAAACAGTCCACAACATACGTCATAACACAAAAATAATCAAAATCACTTTCCTAGTGATTTTGGGAAGTGGGTCGTGGCTTATAGCCCAAAATAAGCCAAGAAATAGCTTAAAAATAAGCCTGAATAAGCCATACAAGCTACTATAAAAAATAAGCATTCTAGCATCATATAGTATTCAACCATCATGACCACAACATCAAAACTATAAAACCCTCTTTTTCCTTTTTATTTCACACGAACCAAACACCCCTTTTTCTTTCGTTTCGCTTCCAAAAATCAATTTTCACAACGATCAACTTGTACAACTAACATCTATGCATCAAAATAAACCCAAAAGGACAAATGAAATTTAAATTTGAAAACTTACAAGAAAATCTTCAAATTTGTAAATTTCGACACGAACCGGACAACCAAAACGTTGTTTAAATGAATAACCAAACACTAGAATCAACCCCAAATATTTATGTCTTTATGTTTTCTTGATCAAACTTCAAAAATTATAAAAGTGTGTGTGTGGTTCGGACGTGGAGAGAGCACACACCACGTGTGTGTGTTTTTTTTTGAAATGATAAGGATTGTGAGAAATGGTTTCTAGTAAATAGAATATAAGTGTACACCTTGGGACACATTAGCTAAAATTAAGCCTTATTGTCCCCTACTCTTACTCGTAATCGGTCAAGGGATCCAAGGTGGTCTCGGGCCTTTCTTTTCGTGTCTGGATCACTTAAATACTCGTAAAACTCAACCGTAAAATTTACCCCAAAGTTAATTAGCATTTTATTCATTTAAAAAATACTTTTCCATTAACCTAGAGTATTCACATGATATATTTTCACTTTAAACTCTTCAAAACTCAATTTGGACATTAACGGACGTGTCAGACTCGTTTTTCTGCATTTCTTAAAATTCACGAGTCAAACCACCCGGAATACACATAACACAATAATACCTTCCAAAAAGGATTATTAATCAAAATAAACTTCAAATCATCACATATCTCATAAAATCACCACCGTCAACACGGTACAGAATCTGAATAAATTGACAACAGTCAAATAGTCAAAGGACTATAAATGAAATATTCAGAACACAAAAAGGGCAAAGGTTACAAGATAGTCCATTCTACAATGTGTTTGTAAATCTAATTTACGTAGTAGTTGTTTGGCATTGACGATTTAGTAACCTGTTTAGTCTTCATTTTGTCTTGGCAAAAAAATGCAACGCATAAGAATGCAACCGTGGTTTGTTCCTGATATGGTATTTGATCCTAAGCATAAATATTGTTGGTCTGATTATTGATAGATTGTTCTGTTTTTCATTTAGACTATCCAAGATAATTTTGACGTGAGAATGATGGAAAAAATCACTATAGGAGTTCTTTATGATGTTTGGAGGGGAATTTAAATTACAAAGTATGTCCATATTGATAGGCCACCTCCAAAAGCCAATAGAATAAGTTGGTTGTTTGGCAGTCCAATTTAGTAACCAAATGTGGAATGAGAAATGGAAAGCGACATCCATATACTGCTATTTTCCTTCCTCCTACCATCAACAATTTGTTTAAGATATTTCGCTCTTCATCTCTCCATACTTTCAGTGGCAAAAGTCAAGTCCTTCCAATTTACAAGAGGCTGTGATAATAAAATTAGAATGTGTCAAAACTAAAACCAACATGACCTTTGTAAGCCATCTTACTAAGTTACTATCTCTCGCGGATGGATCCTCTTTAAAAAATTTGTTTCTAATTACTCATGCAATGCTCAATTTTTTTATTCAGGGTATTCAAGATACGCGAAATGGTTGTGGGAAGTGGATAAAAAGCGATTGGATGTAGAAGTAGATATACTAAGCAGATTTCCTGATGATCTTATTCATATAATTCTCTCAGAAGATTTCTTGGCTTGACTAAACGGGTTTCTTGAGGTATGCTATTTATTGCTTTAGAAACATTTAAACAACAAATGTTTTCTCTACGCATTTGTCATCATAATTTTTAAACTTAATTTATTGATGGTTTTACCTTAATGTTACTGCCAATACTTTAGACCATCAACCGTTAGTTTAGGGCCATATAGAGTTATATATACTTCACAGGTTGTCCTCATATATCTAATTTGGATAATAGTTACTTGGCTATGATGACTCAATTACCGGTTGCAATTGCGTTTTGTAGCCGATACAATTCTTAGTCGAAGCATGCATATCCTATCTCTAGTTACTAAGGCATTATTCATTTTATTATTTAGGTTGTCCATTATATGAGAAGTTATCATGCTAACGTTGGTGTAAGAAGAATGAAAGAAAACAATATAAATTATTTCTAGGATTCAGGGGGGTTGTGCCCCAAAGAAGCCGTTATCCGAGCTTCTTTGTGGCTCATGATGTGTGCTAAAACACACATCCTTATTATCCCATAAAACATTATAAATCAGACTAATAATACTAAAATATGCTTAGTTATATTGCAAATATGTTTGTTTGGTATTGTTATGTCTTGCAGGTACTAAGGATTGAAAATGAAGCAAAAACAAGTATTTTCGGGTTCGTTTCGATCGAGAGTGCTTATTATTCAAGATCAAGACAAAGTTGGAAAAATTCCCCAAGCATTCCATTGGAAAGAGCGCGAAATTACAAGTCTAACGGTGCCTTCATTGCTTATTGGGCCTGCCCGTAACCCATTAATATGGGTCAGGCCAGCCATGTTATCTATAGCTCAAGCAGCCAAGCCAAATGTCCAATTCGAGGCCCAACAATGAAGTGAACTTGGCCCAATAAACTTGCGCTAATGTATGTGAATGAAATGAAGAATATAAGTGAAAACTTCTCACGTGCCTTTAAATTAAATCCAATCACTTCACGTGCTCTTCCACTCATTCTTTTGGCTCCATACAGCAAGCGACGCGTGGCAATGTATTTAATCTTATCTCAAATTTGAAAGCAGCGAGTAATATGAGAAGCGTTTATTAAACGCACAGTAATGGACACATGGCATTCATTGATTGGTGGATCGGTGGTCTTTATTGCTGGCAGCATGGGTCAGTACGAGGAAGGTTCTGGAGCCAATGATTGGCTTCATTATGAAGCAATCATCCAGTGTTGAAAGACCAATATACCCTTCGATCTAAGACTCTTATTGGACGGCTTACTGAAAGGACAAATTTACCCTCACCTCACTTTTGTTATAAATGGAAACACGCATCAGATGTGTGTATTATTAGTTTTTAGATCAAAAAAATAGTGAAGTATAGATTTAGGAGTAGGAGTAGAATAGTGTAGCTTATTTTGGGATTATTGTAAAATCTTTCATAGCTTATCTAGCTTATTGTAATCAACTCTTTTTAGCTTATTAATGAAGATGTTTGTGATGGAAGTGACTTGAGCTTATTCTTTTTCTAATCCTCTATTTTTTTTTCTTTTCTTTTTAAGCTTACTTCGAGCTTATTGCTTAATAGCTTATTATCTCTTAATCAAATAAGCTCTTATAGCTTATTCGATTTGATTTTTAAGCTTATCTTCGAAATAAGCTTAGCTTATTTTCGATTTCCTTTTGTCCCTTCTTTTCGAATAGGCTATTTATTAGCTAATTCGAATAGCTTTGATAGCTTATTACCTTATTTCATGTTTTATTTTTAGATCTAGCTTATTCAATTTAGCTTTCAAATAGATCTAGTTTTTATAAAAGTTTCTAAAATAGCTTATTAGTCTAGATCTACTAGCTTTTAGCTTTTCTATTTTAAAATACTTTATATTTTGGAATTAAAGCTCTTAGCTTATAGCTTATTTGTCCTAACCTTTTGCTTTCTTGTCTTATATCTAATTTCATCATTTCATCATCTAAGGTCGGAGCTTAAGGGTCTTATAAGGTTGATAAATAGATAAAGTTTTGATCTTTTTGGTTTTTATGGAAGTAATTAGTAAATAAAGTTAACACCTTTACATTCTAATTATTGAAGTAGAAGCTTAAAAGTGATAAGCTTGTTTGTTTATTAAGTTTGTAAGATCGGGTGGTTTTATATTCGATTCGGTTCATCATCTGGTTCTATCCTTTTTCTCTTTTCAATTTTAGTAGTTTAGATTTATTTAGCTTATGATGATTATGTTTGCTTATTTGTTGATTAATATGCTTAGTGAGTAGATATTATATATGCTTGTTAAGTGATAAATTGTTTAGTGAATTAATGTGTTAATAAAAAAGGGAAAATATTGATTCGTGATTTTTATATTACTTAGATTATTATTTTGGTTATTCGAGCGGACAAAGGCCGTAAGAATAACTAGGCATTAATTTAGTAATCGACATCTTAATAAAAGTTGTTTTCAATATAAGCCAACGTTATGAGAAGATAATTTGTTAGAAAGATATTGATTCATCAATAAGGACTTAATTAATTAAATCACACTTAAGGATGTAAACAAATCACTTAGCAAGCATATCTTTCATTATATATCGTTCTTCGTTTATTTGCTTGCTAATTGTTTCTAGTTTTCTATAGTTTATTTCCATTAAATTTTTAGTTTAAAACCAAAAACCAAAATATTTGTCATTCAAGCATCAAACAAAACGCTCTCGTGAATTTCAAATTCATCTCTCGTTGGGACACGACATCCGGAAGATAAACTATTACTTTTCCTAAAGTAATTTTTATCCGACGTGATTACTTATATTATATTAATCGACTAGTCTTTTGGGACGAATCAGTTTTTGGCTTCGCTGTCGGGGAGAGGTGTATGATCTACACGTGGTGTTTGAAGTTAATGCCTTGAAGATCTTTTCTTCGAAAAGTTTATTTTCGTACTTATAAAAATTATAAAAATCCAAAAATAATTTTTTTATTTTTTTATATAAATATTAAAATACCAAAAATATTTTTATTTTTATTATTATAAAAATCTATAAAATATTATCCTTTATCCTCTTATTTTATTTAATTCTTATCTTCTTTACCCTCTTATCCGTTTAATTCTTTATCTGCTATGTTTGACTCGGAAGCTTTAAATGAGCAATTGACAAAACTTTCCCGAGTTTTGAAACAATTGGAAAGACAAATATTATCTGGCCAATATAATTGCTCATGTTGTGGGGGTTCCCGAAATGGTGGAAATTGTCCCTGGTGTAGAATTATAGGGACGAGAAACGGGTTTGTCTATGACCAAAACCATTATTCCTACAATGAAACACCTAATTTCTTTAACCCACCCCCACAACACCCGATTGAGACATACTCGTGTGAGTATTGTGAAGGAAGCCCTCACCCGGGCTTTGATTGTCAAACAGGGAAGACACCCGTCTTTGATCAGGGTCCCTGTTACAATCAAGATATTGGTTATAACCAACCTCCATTTTATTCACCGAGTCAGCCACGACAGTTTGACTGTTGTGAGATTTGTGGAGGTCCACATTATAGTTTTGATTTTCAAACCAAGAACCAGCTTGTCTATGAGCAGAGTCCTTGTTACAATCAAACTTTAGTGATGATCAACCTCCATTCTATTCTTCTTATCAACAACAACAGTTTGACTGTTGTGAGGTCTGTGGAAGTCTCCATTATAGCTCTGATTGTCAAACCAGGAACGAGCTTGTCTATGAGCCTTCTCCTAGTAACAATTATGACTTTCCTTATTTTGACCAACCTTCACAGTACCATATTGATCAGTCACCCCCTAAGGATTTGGATTTTTATAGTCATTTTATGCGTTCATACAGGGAAAATAACCGTATTTTGGAAGAAATTCTTAGAACTCAAGAGGCCAATTCTCCTGTTGACGTAAAAGAACATGAGGCGAGTGACGATTACACGGAGGTGACTTATGACAAAGAGCAATGTTTAAGTGATCATTATACCGCTCTCGTCACGCATCTTGCATACACACCAACCCCACCTGTTTTAGCTACCAAGGAGCCTTTAGACACCTTCTTAATAGGGGATGAGGTTATTAGCACTATTCCTGAAAGGGAAAATGACAAATTCATAAAGTCTAGTGTTGATGATCTCGTCCTAATCCCAAGGGAGTCTGAGTTGACATTGGATAGTACTGATTTAGAGTGTAGTATGCCTATTGATCCACCTTTACCTTGTACTGATGTTTTGGGAGATACTATAGTAGATATCGACTTACCTTTTGGAGAGAATTTAGACACCTTCTCAACGGGGGATAGGGAAATTGACTTCAATCCTAGTAGGGACATAGAAGAACTAGAACGTTTATTAGCCAATGACCCTGTCCCAGTCCCAAGGGTGTTTGATGAACCCTTAGGTCATTCTGATTCGATATCTAGATCATTTGATATGACTTTCTCAAACTCTCTCTTCGACTTTAATGATGATTATACCTTATGTTACGATAATCCCCTTTTTGATGAGGAGTTTGAGGACATTAGTAGTCTGGACCCCCTTGAGTCGACTCTAGTTATTAATGAGTCTACTCTGATAGTCACATCACCCCTCGCTTCTTAGCAATTGAGCTTAAGGGAGGTGGAAAGATTTGATCCGTTCTTCTCCCTGACTTAGTCAGGTGACATGACATGGGTGATGGAGAAACCTTCTTATAGATTTTCCCATATGTCATTACCCCGTCAGGTGGCATACTTACCGAAGGAGGTGATGTATCGTTATTACCATCCTCACCTTACAACGGGTGATGGATTTGACCATGGACCTAGAATTAAATAACCCTAGAGTCAAGCTAGAGACTCGAACAAAAACAAGCGCTTCTCGAGAGGCAACCCGTGTTCTCTTCCTCTTTTCATCTTTCTTAGTAGTAATAATATATTAGTTTAGTAGTAGTATTAATAATGAATAAGTGTGGGGGTGTGCCTCTATCCTGGTTGTATTTCGTGGTTATCTGTTTTTGCTTGCAGGATTTTCTATGATCTTGAAGACCTTCATGCTTGTTTTCAATCCTCCAATCATGCGGTCTCCGATCATTTTCATGATTATATCCTGGGAATCCTTAATCCTGGTCACACACACACACACACACACACACACACACATATATATATATATATATATATATATATATATATATATATGATTTTATTTCCCTTTTTCACACTTGGAATTTTTTGCATTTGCTTTTTTCGTTCCTAAGTGTGGGGGTAAAACCAGATATTTTTGAACATTGAGTCCAATGTTCCATTCTAAGTGTGGGGGGATTTTTATCGAAATGATCATACCTGTGCTTTGCTGTGTCCTTCGCAATCTCGTTTTGACAAATTTTTGCTTTATTTTTATTTTAAAAAAATCTTTGTCTTAGTTATAATTAGAAATGTGAATAAGTAGGCCCGTAGAACTAGGGATATTTTGACTTGACCGAGTTTTGCACTCTAGCTTTCCCCTTAGCTTTCGAGACTAAGCGTTTGCTAAACTTTAAAATTTTACAAAGAACGAAAAATGATAGAGTTAAATATAAGTTAGATGCTAAGCGTGGAGTAGTTGGATCTCTTTAGAGCTCATAGAGGTTAATTGTGGCTTTTTGCTCCTACCAGCTTAATAAACGTTATATAATTGTTAAATAAATAAAGTTACTTTGGTTTTTGCGATTTTTAGTTTAAATCCCTTCGTAGAGATTCCTTCTGGTGAAATTAAGGTACACATCGAGGTTTTGTCAGTGTTGTGGGGAAATAGGCTACCGATTCCTGACGGTTCGCTCCCGTTGTCTAGGTAGTTAAAAGACCACAGGACTTGAAATTTGGCTATAAAAATAATAAATAATAATAATGTAATAAACTAAAGCCGAAATAAGACCACTGTTTCTTGTCGGTTAGGACGCCCGATGTTACAATCGTTTAAAGGGTGAAAGTAATAATAATAATAATAATCTGAGACTGATAAAAGTTTACTGGCTCTGTCGGTTAGGACGTCCGATGTGACTCGTAGTTGAGTTGTTTCGGATGAAATAAAAAGGATAACCCCTAAATCATGCGAAATTAGAACATTAATGTGGACCTTATTCTTACCATATCGTCTCTTTAGGAAATGATTTCAAACTAATTATGGTCTAAACCGGGCACCTTTATGATAATAAGGACATAATTTATTTGTCACCAAATAATAATAAAATCCTTAGAGGATTTAGGAATAAGGGAGCGAAAAGTGGCTAATGCGTACACAATTAGCATTTATAAGTAGTGTTAGCATCTAATCTTATATTTGGCTGTGATTTCGTTTTAAGCTTTGTTTGGGGATTGTAAAAAGTCGAGGATGACGAACTTCCGTTCTTAAAGCCTTTTTAAATAAATTTTATAAAAAATTATATCTTAGTTTTTATCTATTATTAAATAAGTGGTTAAAACGGGGGCGCTTTCGAATTAAATGATTTTTAAACCTTCTTGATGGACCTTTTATGTTCTTGTTTGATTGTGAGGGGTCATAAGTTAAGGGGGGTTAAATTATTTCTTTTCGAGCGTGTTATATTTACATTGCGTGTGGGACCAGCAATGACTTAGTATGGGGGAATTTGATGTGTGCTAAAACACACATCCTTATTACCCTAGAAAACACTATAAATTAGACTAATAATACTAAAATATGCTTAATTATATTGCAAATATGTTTGTTTGGTATTATTATGTCTTGCAGGTACTAAGGATTAAAAACGAAGCAAAAACGAGTATTTTTTGGTTCGTTTTGATCGAGAGTGCTTATTATTCAAGATAAAGACAAAGTCGAAAAAATTCCTCAAGCATTTCATTGGAAAGAGCGCGAAATTATGAGTCCAACGGTGCCTTCATTGCTTATTGGGCCGGCCCGTAACCCATTAATATGAGCCGGGCCAGCCCATGTTATTTATAGCTCAAGCAGCCCATCCAAATGTCCATTTCGAGGCCCAAAAATGAAGTGAACTTGGCCCAATAAACTTGCGCTATTGTCTGTGAATGAAATGAAGAATATAAGTGAAAGCCTCTCACCTGCCTTTAAATTAATTCCAATCACCTCACGTGTTCTTCCACTCATTCTTTTGGCTCCATACAGCAAGCGACGCATGGCACTGTATTTACTCTTATCTCAAATTTGAAAGCAGCGAGTAATATGAGAATCATTTATTAAACGCATAGTAATGGACACATGACATTTATTGATTAGTCGATCAGTGGTCTTTATTGCTGGCAGCATGGGTCAGTACGAGGAAGCATCTGGAGCCAATGATTGGCTTCATTATCAAGCAATCATCCAGTGTTGAAAGACCAAAATACCCTTCGATCTAAGACTCTTATTGGACGTCTCACTGAAAGGACAAATTTACCCTCACCTCACTTTTGTTATAAATGGAAACACGCATCAGACGTGTGTATTATTAGTTTTTAGATCAAAAAAAATAGTGTAGTGTATATTTAGGAGGAGTAGAATAGTGTAGCTTATTTTGGGATTATTGTAAAAGCTTTCATAGCTTATCTAGCTTATTGTAATCAAATCTTTTTAGCTTATTAATAAAGATGTTTGTGATGGAAGTGACTTGAGCTTATTCTTTTTCTAATCCTCTATTTTCTTTTCTTTTCTTTTTAAGCTTACTTCGAGCTTATTGCTTAATAGCTTATTATCTCTTAATCAAATAAGCTCCTATAGCTTATTCGATTTGATTTTTAAGCTTATATATTCGAAATAAGCTTCTTATTTTTTATTTCCTTTTGTCCCATCTTTTCGAATAAGCTTTTTATTAGCTTATTCGAATAGCTTTGATAGCTTATTAGCTTATTTCATGTTTTATTTTTAGATCTAGCTTATTCAATTTAGCTTTCAAATAGATCTAGTTTTTATAAAAGTTTTTAAAATAGCTTATTAGTCTATATCTACTAGCTTTTAGCTTTTCTATTTCAAAATACTTTATGTTTTGAAATTAAAGCTCTTAGCTTATAGCTTATTTATCCTAACCTTTTTCTTTCTTGTATTATCTCTAATTTCATCCTTCCATCATCTAAGGCCAGAGCTTAAGGGTCTTATAAGGTTGATAAATAGATAAAGTTTTGATCTTTTGGGTTTTTATGGAAGTAATTAGTAAATAAAGTTGACACCTTTACTTGCTAATTAGTGAAGTAGAAGCTTAAAAGTGATAAGCTTATTTGTTTATTAAGTTTGTAAGATCGGGTGGTTTTATATTCGATTCGGTTCATCATTTGGTTATATCCTCTTTCTCTTTTCAATTTTAGTAGTTTAGATTTATTTAGCTTATGATGATTACGGTTGCTTATTTGTTGATTAATATGCGTAGTGAGTAGATTTTATATATGCTTGTTAAGTGATAAATTGTTTAGTGGATTAATGTGATTAATAAAAAAGGGAAAATATTGATTAATGATTTTTTATATTACTTAGATTATTGTTTTGGTTATTCGAGCGGGCAAAAGCCATAAGAATAACTAGGCATTAATTTAGTAATCGATATCTTAATAAAAGTTGTTTTCAATATAAGCCAACGTTATAAGAATATAATTTGTTAGAAAGATATTGATTCATCAATAAGGACTTAATTAATTAAATTACACTTAAGGATCTAAACAAATCACTTAGCAAGCATATCTTTCATTATATATCGTTCTTCGTTTATTTGCTTGCTAATTGTTTCTAGTTTTCTATAGTTTATTTCCATTAAATTTTTAGTTTAAAACCAAAAACCAAAATATTTGTCATTCAAGCATCAAACAAAATGCTCTCGTGAATTCAAATTCATTTCTCGTTGGGACACGACATCCGGAAGATAAATTATTACTTTTCCTAAAGTAATTTTTATCCGACATGATTACTTATATTACTCCCTCCGTCCCATATTAAGTGTCTAGTTTGACTTTTTGAGGTCTTTTTTCATTAACTTTGACCGTAAATATTTGTGTTTGTGTTATATAATACTTAATGAAAATTATACTATAACATTTCGTGTTTTCAGGTCATATTACGATCCCAATTATTTGATTTTCCCTTTCATTTATTAGGTTTTGCATGTTTATGTCCATTTAAACCGCTTTAGTTAAATCGCGTAGACTCAAAACTTAGCGTTTAGCTTAAAGCGACATCTAATTTCTTTAAGGTCACCCACGACCCTTGCTTGGACCAAGACCCTCCTATACTTGTTATTCAATGGTTCATACAACAAAGGCAAAACCATACACTCTTATTCATTAAATTCCTACCAAAATAAAACTACAACAAAATTTTACCAAAATTTTAGCTACCATAAACTAAGAAACTAAGTAAACTCAAAAAAAACTTATACCCTCCTACAAACTAGCATAGGTCGACTGATCTTTTCCCTCATTAAGCCTACACAAGTTTCTTTTGTTTTAAACTTGGAAGATATTCACAAGATATCTTAACTTCCATTTTATCTCTAAAAACCATCGGTTAAAACCTTCCTCCCTACTACTCCATCCTCCAACGTACCAAAACCCTCCCCAACGTCCTAAATCTCTTACTCTCACATACAATAAGCGCCTTTCATATCCTGTGTAAGATGCTTGCCACAAATGAATCAACAATAAAACGTGATCTTTTCTTCATGTTAAAAATGGATATGGATCAATGTCATCCCATAATTTAACTATTTTGTTTCTCGTTATTGAAATTGAACTATATTACCAAATGTAATCAAGATTCATCTTGACTATGCTTTGGGCACGACCATGCAAACATCTGATCATCTTAACAAGGGGCCCAGTAGTATCTAACTTTATACACACGTGGAGGAACAAATTCTGTATTGACTACACGTGTCATTCACATGCTTCACAACACTTCTAAAAATAGTTTTTATATTATTCAGGATAGGGTTTAACTAGAATCAAGAAATGCCATCAACACATGCAAGACCTACTTGCATCTCAAGTCCGAGGATGGGTAAAAACTCTATCATATGTGGAATTCACTTTTGACGCCGATCCATAAAGTGAGTTCTCACAGGTTGGGGTAGTCCAATATTCATCACCAATGAATAACATATGCGTTTGGCAGACACATCCTTTAATATTAAAAGAATATTTCCAATTGCTCACATTTGTCTTAATCTAACAATACTCACATATCATTACCTAATAATGGACAACTTTAGAATGATACAAGTCATTCAAGGATTTAAACATGCATATATAGGACACAATTATTATCAAATGAAAACAGTCATACCAAGTATATTAATTCATTGCAAAAATAACAATCGTTTAACATACCATTATTCAATACTAAAAAACAAACACATATATGCATGAGACTACTAGCAGGACGAAACCCAATGTTCCTAGCATGTTCAATATGCTTGGTTAACGACATTGGCTTTGTAAAAGGATTAGCTACATTATCAAATGTGTGAACTTTGTTCGCATAACATCTCCATAGGTTCTTTATTAGTGGGAACGACTCCAAGCCCATCAATAAACTTCCTCATCCACACAACTTCCATTGCAGCTATGTACTCGACTTCTGTAGAAGACATCGTTATAGTGCTTTTCTTAGCACTCTTCTAGTCTATGGCTCCTTCATTAAGTATGAAGACATATCCCAATTGAGATTTTCTATCGTCTTTGTCGGTCTCGAATAAACCATCAGTATAGCAAGTAACTCTGAGCTCATTTTCGAGATTGCCCCTATAAACAGGAACCATATCTGTATTCCTCAAATACATAAGAATAGTTTTAACAAAAGTCCAGTGACACTCCCTATAATTTTGATAAAATCGACTACAAAAGTTATGCGCGAACGCCACATCAGGTCTAGTGCATCTCACTACATACATAATAGATCATATAGCCGAAGCATAAGGAACTCTTTACATGCTCTTCACCTCTTCAGGTGTAGAAGCACCTTGAGTCTTGCTCAAGTTAGGTCTCTCTTGCATTGGAATATTTCTACGCTTGGAAATAAAGCTTGTAGCTCTCACTGAATTAGAAAACATTACATGAATGTCTATTAATTAGTTAAACGCAAAGCTCCCACTGGATTTGTCAACATTGTAAGTGTTACATCACCAATAGAAAGGAAACAGCGATTTATTTACTCTCCTACTCTTTTAGAATGCCTACAAGTAGCAATGTACTTAGGTATTGTATAGAGTATATGAAGTTCTACTTATCGGTCTACCTAGCCACAAGGGTGTGTAGCACTTTAAGGAATAGAGTGAGTCCAAGGAAAATACCTAGAAGACATGCTAGTAATCTTCTTTACTCATTGCGGTTTATTGAGATTTCCTTTTCTAAAACATTTAAAGATCATACATCGTCTTGACAAGTGCAAAATGTTATCATTTTGGTAGCCATAGAAAACATGTTATCTAGTTACACAAAAATCTTTTATCTTTTTAAGATTTCAGAACCAAAAAAGGGTAATGAATGAATAAAAGTGAGTTTAAATATAATGGGGAATTTTTTTAATTTAATTATATCTTAGCTTTGTCAATCAAAGAGAAGATATAGGAGTGAGTCTCTCTATTTCTTACAAGGAAAGGAGACTACGTTTGTCTTTTCA
>BQNB010013872.1:2463-27463 GCA_026074375.1 Tanacetum coccineum
TAACTCAACTAGTCTAAACAGGATTAGGCACAAAGTAAAATAAAGAAATAAGCTAAATGAGTTAAGCTATGATTAAGCTAAATCGAATTTTTAGAAAGTTAAACCTGAAAAAGTGTTGTCTCAGCACTTAGCCACTCTAGTTGAATGAGTGGACTTAAAAAGCTTGAACCTAAGTGGCTCCCAGGCCTCTAAACCTCAATAAGCTAGATTTGAGCTTATTTCTCCTTTAAGCTTTCAAAATGAAGCTTAATTTGAATTCAAATGAGAAATTTTAAACTAGATATAAACTGAGAAAGATGGTTATACCAAATCACAGGTTTGATTCCGAAATGGATTAGATAATGTAGTTGAGGAAGAAGATGGGGAATGAATTTGCTTCTTAGGTGGTAATAGTTCTTCAGGAATAAAGAAATATCGAGGATCAAATAGTAGTGATGGTGGTAATACCGGAGATGGAGTTAAAATAGCTGATAAAGTAATACGATCTGGTGATGAAATAGGTAATTCCTTAGCATAAAATTCTTGTACGTTCTTCAAACAAGGATTATTGTAGAGAGGTAAGACCACTGATGGGATTATATTGGGGTTTTCCGAAGAGTTAAAAGAACTGCTTCCTGCTGAATCTGGGAAATAATCCGATGAGGCCGAAGGATAGTTAAGAATATTCATAGAGGAAAAAGCATCCTCAATATCAGAAGTAGAGCGGTTGGGAGAAGACATCGTTCTGTTAACAACCTAATTTGTAAATAACATAAGTTATTTATATAATAGTATAATAGATATGTATCTTTACATACTTGTTCCGGAATGTAGTGGCACGGAGGACTTTGATGGCTAGAAAAGAAATGTGGTTATAGTTAAGGTTTTGACCTTGTTCTCTATAACCATGGCGCTGATACCAATCTGTAACACCCCCATTTTTACAATATAGCAGCGGAAGCTAATCTGGGGTATTACTTCATGGATACAACAATCATAATCATAGAAAACGACTCAAAAGAGACGTTGTTGGAAAAATTTAGTTATCATTCATTATAATCAGAGTTTTTACAAAATGCAGGTCCCAAAATCTAAAACATCATGTTTGAATGATAACAGTTCAGCCATCTTCGAGTCCATGCCACTCCGTGCCGCAACTTGCTCAATTACCTGAGATAAACATGCTAAAAAGTCAACACAAAGGTTGAGTGAAATTCATAGGTTTGATAAACAGTTTGAATACAAGTCATAGTGTAATAATTGTACAAACACAATTATTATGAAAATGGTATTGTTATGATCTTGGGTCACGTTATTATATACCCGTTATTTGTAATAATTGCAACGAATACAATTATCATAGTAACAGTGTATTACTGCGTTATCGTATTGTTTGGTCATATTGGTCTTGTATAGTATAGTCTGGTCTTGTCTGGTCTAAGCTCATGGCACTAACACATTATCAAAAGTCAATTTAATGACTTAAAGAGCTCATAATATCAACATATTAACATCCCAAAGTTAATTTAACGACTTGAAGTCAAATTTAACGACTTGTAGGATTTATTACACTAGCATTAATATCCAAAGTCAATTTAATGACTTGAAGTCAAATTTAACGACTTATAGGATAGATAACTTAGACAGCAATTGTAATGATATGTCAGGATAACATGTAACTTGTATTCGTAATTTATAGCAGGTATCCCCCTCACGGGTTTATGAAAAGATTTAAGTGCGAGGCTATGAATTCACTAAGTCTTTGAAAAGTAATCACATTGTTATAAGATAAACGAGTATGTAAAAGAGTTTGTAACAAGCATGTATCCCCCTCACGGGTTTATAAAATATAAAGACTTTAAAAGCGAGGTTATGAATCTCACCTGATAGGTAGATGTAATAAATATTCCAAAATGAAAGCTGACGACCTTATCACAATCTTAACCAGGGAAGGTTGATATAGCAAAATGATAATAAACAGCCACGTCACGCAACCTGAGTAAATATGTCAAGTCTTAAGAAGATTGTACTCTAGAACTTTAGTTTTAAGAGTTATGAGTTTGATTGAAGAGTTTGGAATTATTGTATCACCGTTCGGGCCATCATAATTCAGAAGTCATTCAGTAAACGTTTGAGGAGCTAGGGCACTTTAAATCGTAAACCCAACAACTCAGTTAGAACGTAATACCAAGATGAAACCTCTATCTCACGTTCGGGCCATCATAATTCAAAAGTCATTCAGTAAACGTTTGAGGAGCTAGGGCACTTTAAATCGTAAACCCAACAACTCAGTCAGAACGTAATACCAAGATGAAACCTCTTAATATGAAGCTCCCTAGTATTGTGATACGATATAATCGGTTTTAAGTGTTTTGATTAATATCTGGAAATGTTAAGCACGTCAAGCGTTAATTAAAGTTATGTCTTGTAAGGTTTTAAACATGTTTTTATACTTTTTCAAAATGTTACATTTTAGACCCTTGAGAATGAAAAGTGGCAAAATATACCCTTGGAGTTTGCACTTTTACGAGTTTGGTCCTTTAAGTTTAAAAGATATACCAAGTAAACCTTGCACTTTGAAAAGTGACATAATAGACCCCTATAGTTATAACTTTGATAAAATGACATTTTCAGTCCTTTTAGTTTATTTATTTCAGAAATTTAAGGAATATACACTCCCTTTGCTGGGGATAATATTTACAAAACATGTCCAAATTGCCATGCAAGCTTATTTTAACATTTCAATAGACATTTATAAGTTATAATAAACTAAAATATGAAGATTTAACGCAACGCAAGTTTAAAATAACGATTCGTTAAGCTAGGAAGCAAAACGGGTCAAATTAGGGTTTCAAAACGTAAACGCGCGGGTTTTAAGTTCAAATTCCTTCATTAATCAATAAAGTGGTTATTTTAACATTAGTTAAGCATGATAAGATAGATTATAACAATATTTAACCATTATAACATTTAGTTTTAAGAAAAACATAAAATTAGGGTTTCGGGTGTACGGTTTTGGATCAAAACGGAAAATGAGCATGAATTGAGTTATGAAACTTTAACAAGAGTTTATTTAGGATCATATGAACATTATAAGAGTGTAGGAGCAGAAGTAGAACATCCAGAACCTGGGTTTGAGCTTATAGCTTGAAAACGGGTCGAAATCAGGACTTTTAGCTTCGTACGCCTAGAATAACGACTCCCGGGCTTCTTTTCTTGGTTTCTTTTGCTTCACTTCTATTCTTGGGACTTCTTAGGACCTCTTAGGATCTTCTTTGAGCAAAGGATTGCTGCTATTAAGGGTTATAGAGGAGGAAGTGGGGGATGAGTTGAAATGAAGGGTTTTGAGCTCTATTTATAGTCGAATTCAACTTAGAGGCCAAGGAAACTTAATGGCCAGGTCTTGGACATGTGTAGCAGCTAGGAGATGAAGTGGAGAAGCTATGGTGTGATGTAGCAAAGCTAGGAACTAGCATGGAGGTGTTGGAAGGTTTTTAGGGGTGTTTGGGTGTCACGGCTAGAAAAGGGACAACAAGGAGGTCATGTGGCTAATTTTATGACCAAAGAATGAAGTGAGGTGCTTGTAAGCTGCTTAGGAAGGTGAGGTGCTTGTCATGGAGGTGCTTGTTTGCAAAAAGATTAGTTAAAATGGGTCAAAATGAAAGAAACTAGGTTTCGGGTTCATTAGGGCTTATTTAGGGTTTTCAAGCTTGTAATTCGTGTACATTTGATCAATAATGATGGATTAATGTTTTTAAGGATTGTATTAAGGATTAATAACAAGAATTGATAGGTGGTTCGGGTTTAAAATGGGCGAAAACGAGTAAACGGGTCCAAAGTTCCAATTAGGGCACAATTAGGGTTTTCTAGATTTATTTCTTGTACACTGTTGTTAATATGGTGAAATGATGATGTAATATGGTTTAAAATGTTGTAATTAATGTTATTACAACTTATTTGAGTATTGGTTTAGGTTTACAATGGATAAAAATGAAGAAACGGGTCATAGTGTAGTATTTAGCTCGGGTTAGGGTTTTTGAGTTTTGAATTAGGGTTTTAAGAGTAAAAATGTGTATGAAAGTTTATGAATAGAATAATTAGGGTTTACACATTGTATATTGAGTGTAGTAGCTTGTACAAAAGTGGTGTGAAGAAATTGGAGTAAAAATGGGAGGTAAAAATGGCTATTTTAGAGATTCATGCATAATGACTGTATATAGAGCATAATAAGGACTTGTACTTTGATTTGGAGGAGTTTATAATTTCAAGATGAGATGTTATTAACAGTATAAATATGCTTTAAGTAGCTTGTAATTCCCTTTAGATATTAACCTTTTCCATAGAATTTAGGTTTAGATAAATGATAACGGTTTAAAGCCCGTTTTGATATAACGTTGCGAATGGTATATTATAGGAATAATGTACTTTGTAATAAGGATATGATGATATTGACTTGACATATTGTGATATTTGCTTGACATATATGAAGACATGATTGCCATAGATAGGTTGCGTGAGCTCGTCTACTTTAGTTATGTAAGTTACTTTGTATACTGAGATATTGACAATGCAAGTAATGTAATAAAGCAAAAAATTTCCCCGTATAATTGTGATCATAGTAAAATAGGTTGATGAAAATTCTTAGGTTGTTATACACTCGAACCTTGAAGTTGGTCAAATAAGTCATCGATCCTGGGTAATGGGTAACGATTCTTTATAGTAAGTTTATTCAACTCCCGGTAATCAATACACATTCTAAAAGATCCGTCTTTCTTTTTAACAAATAAGATAGGAGCTCCCCAAGGTGAAGTACTTGGTCGGATAAAACCTCGGTCTGCTAACTCTTGAAGTTGGTTAGATAGTTCCTGCATTTTTAAAAGAGCTAATCTATAAGGTGCTCGAGCTACAGGTTCCGCCTCCGGAATTAGATCAATTTAGAATTCTACTTGGCGAACAGAAGGAAGGCCAGGTAGATCTTCAGGAAAAACTTCTAGGAATTCTCTGACTACTGGGATATCTTCTAGTCTTTTCTCGTCTGACTTCTTCTCCATTACTTGGATTATGAAAACTTGACAACCTCAGGATATATACCTTTTGGTTTTTATACAGATATGACGATTAGACGGTTTTACTTTGATCACCTCGGATGATCAAAGTTTCACCGTTTAATTGGGATGCGGACGAATTTATCGTCACAAATAATTCTAGCATGATACTTGGATAACCAATCCATACCAATGACGACGTCAAAAGTACCGAGTTTAATTGGCATAAGATCAATTTCGAAAGGTTGATTTAACAAAATCAGAGTACAACCCTGGATAACGGTATTAGTGCGCTACAAAGTTTCCATTGGCCATTTCAATATCGTAAGTGGTATATAGTGTAATTGGTGGGTAGAGGCAAGAGATATGGATACGAAGCTTTTATCGGCTCCAGAATCAAATAATACTCTAGCTAGATGTTGGTTTAGAAGGAACATACCCGTGACTACGTTCGGGTTTTGATGAGCATTCCTATCCCTTAGCATGTAGGCTCTTCCCTGGGCATTGTTGGTGGTGGTCTTTCGGCACTGATTTGCATAATGTCCTTTCTCTCCACAGGCATGACAAGTAACTGTCACTGGTAGAAGATTACTTCCAGTGGCTGGCCCTTTGTTTCTGCAGTTCTTGGTCAGATGGCCCACCTTGTTGCAAGTATTACACTTGACAGTGCAAGGTCCTATGTGATGCAGAGTGCATTTCTTACACAAGGGACGGTTTCCAGTATACCCATTATTTTCAGTTGGGGTGGCAGCATAAGCCCTGAAGGTTTCCTGTCTTCTGTTCTGTTATGGTTGGTGATTATTGTAGTGGTTGTTGGTGTTGGTGTTACGGTAGTTGTTGTTATTATCGTTGCGGTAGTTGTTGTTGTTGAAAGTTCTTTTGTCGTCAAACTTTCGTTTATGATCACTTGATACTTGCACTGGAGTGTGCTTTGTTACCTGATCCATTAGCCTCTGGGCTATGTTAATGGCTTCCTCTAGAGTTTGAGGTTTAGAGGCGGTAACATTCCCTTCAATACTTCGAGGCAATCCCCCGATGAAAACTTCCATCATTTTCTCAGAATCTGGCACCATAGTGGGACACAAGGTTGCCAATTCCTGGAATCTTCTCACATATGTCTTGAGATCATTCCCCTTCACAGTCAGATGGTAAAATTCGTCTTCCATCTTTTGGACCTCAGTTCGGGGACAGTACTTCTTTATCAAAAGCTTCTTGAATTCAACCCAGGTAATCTTGTAAGCTTCTTCTATCCCAATAGGTTGGGCAAAAGAATTCCACCAGGATAGAGCTTCTTCAGTTAAAGTACCAGTAACAAATGTCACTTTGTTTTCCTCGGCACGGTTGCTACGAGAAAATACTGATCCAGTCCGTTCAAACCAGCGAATGAGGCCAACTGCTCCTTCCGTACCATTGAAGTAGAAAGGTTGACATCTTATGAACTCTTTATAGTTTCCCTTTCTTGCTATAGGAGTTCCAGTAGGTCCGGTGTTCCTATTAGGATTGTTAGTACTTGCCATTGTTGTAGCTTGTGCTTCTAGAGCTGTAGCAACACTGTCAGCAACTAGTTTCCTGATGGTAGCCTGAGTCATGGCTGATGCTTCAGATGTTGATGTCCTTTTGGGAGGTATTCTATCAACATAAAACAACACGTAATAAGAATGATATCATAAGTCTTTCCTTAAAATGCAATGCTTATTTTTGAACTTTAAGCATTTTTAACAATAGTGATATTGAAATCATAGATACTTATTTGATATGAATTCTAACAAGCATCTAACTTATTAGTTTATTTTCTAGGGGTCACGGTAAGATTCCTAATGATGAAGGCGGAGATGATGAGAAATTGTATTACAGTATATATGATGAATATAATCAGTATCATAAAAAACAAGGTATAACAGGATTGCCACTATATTATATCATAAACAACTTGCCTTCGTACTTTACATAGTCAAATTTTGACAAGTGTTGTTATTTATACCACACATCCCGTGGCTAGGTTCTAACAAAAAGTATAACTAGTATCTAATCTAGTAGTCTGATGGTCCTTCCTGGCTGTTCTTGTGTTCATAGATTGTATCCAGAAGACTTTCCTTATCTGCTTGGTGATGAACCTGGATATATTTGATGATTTGTTCTAGATAGCAATCCTGAAGCAAGCCAAAGCAATCTTGCTGTTATTTCCCATTTGCTTTCTTTAAAGTTTAGCAATTTGAGTACAAGCCTCTTGGAGTTCAGTTTCCAGATTGTCAAAATCTTGTTGTATGATCACCCGACCTTTTCTAAGACCTTCTATTTTGTCTTCCATGTGCTCAATACGGTCAAGAGAGTGCTCATCTAGGTGATTCAAAATTTCCTCAATTTGTTCCTCGTAACATTCCAAACTTATCTTACGAGAGCTTTCTCCCATCTCAAATACTTGAGGTAGGGCAGAAGTAGAGGAGGATGATCAGTCACGGCCTCGTTTCTTAGGTGGCAACAATTCCTCAGGAAGAAAGAATTCTTGAGGATTAAACATCGGTGATAGCATTAGAGATGGAGGCACAATAGTTGGCGGTGGAATAGGTAATTCTTTAGCATAATATGCTTGCATGACCTTCATATAGGGGTCATCATGAAAAAGTGAAAGAGTTGGTAAAGCTATTGGAACTAAACTAAATGAGTTATTTGAAGAGCTAGAATAAGTTTTTCCCAGTGAAGTTGGGACATAGTCCGAGGAAGTCAAAATATAGTCAGGAAAGTTAGAGGAAAAAGCATCCTCAATATTGAAAGTAGGGTGGTTGGGAGAAGACATCACTCTGTTAACAACCCAACGGTAAATAACATTAGTTATTTATATAATAGTATAATAGTTATGTATCTTTACATACTATTCGGGAGATAAAGTGGCACGGAGGACTTTCTTGGATGGAAAAAGAAAAGTAGTTATAGTTAAGGTTTCAACCTTGTTCTCTATAACCGTGGCTCTTGATACCAATCTTTAACACCTCCATTTTGACAAATATAGCAGCGAAAGCTAATCTGGGGTATTACTTCATAGTACAATAGTCATAATCATAGAAAATGACTCATAAAGAGACGTTTTTGGAAAATTTAGTTATCATTCATTTATTCATTAGAGTTTTACAAAAAGAGGTCCCAAAATCTAGAAACATAAAGTTTGAATGATAACAGTTTAGCCATCTTCAAGTCCGTGCCACTCCATGCCATATGTTTTTCAATTACCTGAGATAAACATGCTAAAAAGATCAACACAATGGTTGAGTGAAATTCATAGGTTTATGATAACTAGTTTAAATACAAGTCATCATAACAGTAGGTTACGTTGTTATACACCCATAATAGTAATAATTGCAATGTAGATACAATTATCATAGAAAACAGTATTATTACCCTAAGCTCATGACACCGAAGCCTTGTGTTGGAAACACAAAAAGTATCGGTCACTTCCAAGTTGGATTCAAAATTTTTTGGCTTAAAAACCTTAAAGTTTTTATTTTTATTGTTCCTATAGGGTTAGTAACACTAGTTGTACAAGATTTTTTGGAAAAAACTATTCAAAGATGTGTCTTTTTGAGTTTTGAAAATTTTGGGTTCGTCATAGTTAGAACCGATCTAGTTATTTGTTGTGGGAACCGAACTAAATAATCGAACTAGAGGACCGAACAAGTGGTTTCTTTGGTAACCGAACTAGAGGACCGATCTAGTTGCTTGTAGTTGAAGCCGAACTAGATAATCGAACTAGAGGACAGATCTAGTTGCTTGTAGGTGAACCAAACTAGTGGTTTCCTTTCTAACCGAACGAGAAGGAACCGAACGAGAAGGACTGAACTAGTTCTTAATTGGGAACCGAACTAGTGTGCACCAAACAACAGGAACCGAACCAATTCTTTTTTTACAACCGAACTAGATTCTTCTTTGTTAACCGAACAAGGTGAACCGATCCAGTGTCTTCTTTGGTAACCGAACTAGATTCTTCTTTGTTAACCGAACAAGGTGAACCGATCTAAACGTTTCTTTGGTAACCGAACAAGGTGGACCAAACTAGAAGTTTCTTTGGTAACCGAACAAGTAAACCCCAAATTTCTTAATTTCTAAATTATACGTTTATTTCTTTGACTTGTAAAATCCCGTGTAGTTTCACGAATTATTTCAAGACTCATCAAACACATAACAAACACAATTTCTTTCTACCACCGATCGATCAATTTGTAATCTTTTTGATACCACGTTATCAATGACGACTCTTGCTGATAAATCACTTCTCTCGGGTGGTGATAATAAACCACCGATGCTTGAAAAACACTTGTATGATTCATGGAAAAGCAGAATGGAACTTTATATGATGAATAGACCACATGGAAGAATGATTCTTGCCTCTGTTGAAAAAGGTCCACTCGTTTGGCCATCAATCACTGTGGATGGTGTAACAAGACTTAAGGAATATACTGAACTCACTCCCGCTGAAGCCATTCAAGCTGATTGTGATATCAAAGCAATTAATATCATTCTCCAAGGCCTTCCAACTGAAATTTATGCTCTTGTGAGTCAACACCGTGTAGCAAAAGATCTTTGGGAGAAGATTAAACTGCTAATGCAAGGAACGTCGTTAACGAAACAAGAACAAGAGTGCAAGCTGTACGTGATGAATGTGATATGTTCACTTACAAGAAAGGAGAGTCGTTACATGAGTACTACTTGAGGTTCACTCTGTTACTCAATGATATGAACATCTACAAGATGCCATGTTTTTAAACACTCTTCTTGATGAATGGAGCAAATTTGTTACTGATGTTAAATTGGTCAAAGACTTGCATACTACCAATGTGGGTTCGTACGCCTAGTAACGACTTAAAGGGTTCCTTTCTCTTGATTCTTGGCTTCTATTCTGAGCTTAGGGACTTCACTTGACCTTCCTTGATCCTCCTTAGAACTCCGTTTATGTGTGTGATAGATTTAGAGGTGTGATTTGAATGAATGGGGTGTTCGTCTAGTTTTTATTAGGTGCGAAAACACCTTGGTGGCCGAGTTTGGTGTTTTGATTAGTGTCAAGGCTAGGATAGATGACTAAGGGAAGCTATGGTGATGACTCTTGAGGGCTAGAGGTGTAGCTAAGCTTGATGTAAGGTTATGGTGAAGGTAGGGGGTGACGAGTACAAAGGGGTGACAAGGAGGTGACAAGGCCCAAACTTGGTCGCCAAGGGAGGTGATGGAGGTTCTTGGTTGCTTTCTTGTGACATGGTGGTGATGTCATAGCGGTGCTAGGGTGCTTGGTTGGGTTGTAAATGGGTCAAAAATGAAATAAAAAGGGTGTCAGGTTTAATGGGTCATGTGTTAGGGTTTTATGGTTTTTAGATCGAGTTAGGTTTAAGGTTTAGGGTAGTTTAGGTTTTAGGATTAAGGTTTTATGTTAGGATTAGGGTTTAGGTTTAGGTTTAAGGTTTTGGATTAAGGTTTAGGGTTTAGTTTTAGGTTTAAAGTGAAATTAGGGTTTTAGGGTTTCGTTTAAGGTTTAGGGTTTTAGATTAGGGTTTTTAGGACGAATAAAGTTTAGTTAAGGTTTTTATAAGTCATAGACATTAAGTGATTGTACCTGTCTAAAGTGTGGTAAAGTTTAAACATGATTTAGAGCATAAATGGAACCTAGTTAGGTTTTTAGGCAAGAAATTAGCTGTGACATTTGCTTTAAAAGTTGTAACTTGATTTAGGAGGGAAAAGATTATAATCAAAAAGTTGTGCATATTAAAACACTTGTACACATGCGTTAATGAAGGCTATGCACATTCATTTAATATGTATAAGCATTACATATAATTAGGGTTTTTGATATAAACGTTCTCTGTTTAATGCTTGTTTGAAATAAACGTTTTGAAAAGTACGTTAAATGAATAATGTACTTGGTAAAAATTGTATTCATATATAGACTTGACATAATTAGGATTGTATACATGATATGAAAACATAGATAGAATAGGCATAGGTGGAGGGTTTGCGTGAGCCGTATACTTTAGAGATGCAAGTTACGTTGCATAATGAGATAAAGCAAAAAATTTCCCTATAAAAAGGTGGTATATATATAATAGATGGATATTACAGTGCATCTAATTTAATAGATGGATAATTACATTGATGAAAATTACGAGTTGTTATATTTAGCCTTACTTTGTATCTGTTTTGAGTAAATAAACTTTGAAAAAACCTTTAGAGTTTCTTAGATAAAAAAACTGTCAAGTGATTTGAAGTTTATTAACTTGTTCATAGATTCTCTAATATCCAAATCAAGTGAGGTCAATCCCTAGCTAATGTAGGTCAATCTTTGGTTAATTTAGCTTATTGTGATCTAAGCTAAATCTGTTTCAAGTTTTCATTCTGTCAGTAAGTGTTTTTGAGTCTTAAATTTAAGAATCAAAGAGTCACTTTTCTTCAAAAAGCCAAAATAAAGTAATGTAGTCTGCCATTTTCATTTCACTTTTTCTAGCTTATCCCTTTATCTAGTTAGTTTATTTCAGCTTATTTGAGTATTTTAAGTTTAGTACTAAATATGTTTTTGCTTTTTAGCCTTTTCCTAATGCTTATTAGTCCTTATTTTTAGCTTAAAAATTAGTAAAAAGTCCTTTAGTCCTTTTTAAGTATTCTGTCTTATTGCTTTAAAATGCATTTTAGCTTATGTCATTTGTTTTTTTCTTAGTTCTTTTTGCTTATTTAGTCTGGGTCTTGATCTGCTTCTAGCTTATTAGCTTCCTTTGAGCTTATTGAGTCACAAACAGTCCAAACATTTTAGCTATATGTCTTTTAGTCAAAATAAGCAAAACTGTCAGCTTTAAATAGCTTTTTCCTAGCTAATTCCATCATGTTAAAGCCTTACCAACAAAAGAACCAGCAGTGTACTTCATGGTTTGGTTATCCCCACAACCACTCATATCCTAAACTGACTCTATCTTTTCAATCCAACGGGTGTAAACTACATCACCTCCCTTCCCATCATACTCCTTAGGGTTACAAGCTAAGAACTCCTTATAGGTACAACCCCTACGGTCGTTATTCTCAATGACATTCCTAATATCACCCTGATCTCTACCTTGGCTACCTACCTGGGCTACAATAGTGAGAAGTAAATTTTGCAACTACTGTGCAATGATGGTGGAGAAGTTGGGGACTCCGTCAACACCATCATTTACCTCACTACCTTGGCCACCTACTTGGCCACCTTGACCCTCAATTCCACCATTACCCCGATCACCAGATCGACTCTAGTCCTACCACCTCCTCTACTAGCTTGTCCACCCGTTCCCCCTCTTCTTGATGCAGCAGCAGGCCAACCAGCACTTCGGGTCGTCATCCTTGGCGGCATTTTCTACACTAGGGAAAACATGGGCAACGTTAGGTAGGCGGGACGGTCAATACGTATAGGATAACTTAATATACTATACTACGCATAATACGGTCCTAAGGTGTCAACACCGGTTTGTGTGAACGATATTACTAAATACGTGTGAGTCGTGATACGTTTATAATTACGTTGGCCACCGTATTTATACCCGTATCCTTTCCCAGTTGTACTTAGTATTAGGCTCATACATTTCAATGATTGACTTATCTAATATGATATACTATATAACCACATAAGCACGTATAAGCGGAACACCGCGCACATAGATCCTACAACGCAGCTATATGAAGGTTCATAGGTTATAGTCTAGGCCAAACCACCTAGTTCTCTATAACCTTAGCTCTGATTACCAATCTATCATACCCTGACAAAGGCAGAAACACGGGCTTGCGACGCTGATGATCAATCATTAACCAAGATTACTGTTAGTGGAAATAAAATGCATTAATGAAAAGTGTCATGATAATCTTCCACCTCAAGCACAAGCTTGAGTGAAGTCCCATCAAGAACACGCCACACTGTCTTCACAAATACAACCAAATACCCACGCAGGGGTCCATACTAGTCTTAAAACAACAATCCTTAAATACATAAGTTCAACATAAAATTCAACACCAAATCACTTAGAACGCGATCCATACAGGGTGTTCTTATGGTTTGCTAAAGCTTGCAACACAACTTCACTGATCATTTTCAACACCTGAAATTGTATATCGAATGGTTAACATATTGTTGGTGGCTCGTAGGTTTGAAAGAAAACCCTGTCGATGTGCCAATATTTTCAAATAGTAGACCATTTATGTAATAATGACGTGAATACATGCAACACATTCCATTTCAAACATAGCAATCCCATGATATCAAATTTACATCCATATGGACCATTGCCACGCAATGTCCTCAACATCTCAATTAACACGCACCTAAAGCCTACCAGCTGGAGTTATATATAGGGTGGCACATCACATATCATTTTAAACCATAGCAAGTTCATGCCATAAAGGATCCACACGAAAAGTTTCACATATCATATTCAACCAAAACTCATGTCATTCACATAGCGGTCATAAGCACATAACATTGTCCCAAAAACAAATCAACTTTTGCACAGTACATAAAAATTAGTTCAAAACGCATTTGAGTATCATTTTTCCCCAACGGAAAAGATTTAAAAAGTGGGGCTACGAGCTCACCTCAATAAGGTGACAGACAGCAAGATCAAACAAGCAAATGCAACGACGTCCGAACACGACCTAGTCCAATTAATGTCCATTTCAAATATACGTTTTCAAAAGAAGTTTTCTAATTTAATGCATAGAGGTCAAATGCGTTGTATGGTTACCCTTAACGTTATTATTGGTGTGATGGTTGACGACTTAGATCAACATAACATACTTAAATTCATACTTTAGGATAATATACTTATACTATTTAAGTAAAATAGTTACTTCTGGTTACTTAAAGCTCTTATTTTAGGGCAACTCTAAACGCTTGTGCTTGATCCTAACAAACCAGACACCTACTTCTAGCGTGGTTCAAATGGTACTTGACCAAGTTCTCAGTTCAGGCTGCATGGGAGGCATTTAGGCCTCGTGGTACTGAGGTGACCTGGTTTCGTATTGTATAGTTCCATCATAATATTCCTCGTCATGCTCCTCCTCCGCCTCAACTACTGGCTCAATGACCTCCTCAACGACAGGCACAACCATCTGCTCGGCAATCTCATCAACCGCGGGAACGACCATCTGCTCATCCACTATAGCCTCGAGCCATCCAAGTAAGTAATCATTCGCCGCCAGCCACCCATTGTTGTTGTTCGGGTTACCAGCATACTCAGGTAACGGTGCGGGTGCAAAGAAATCATATGCAGGATGTGGCTCATTCATCGGGAAATCAAATACGCGATCGGGTGACAATGGTTCGCCCATGATACTACAAAAAGAAAGGAAATACTTATATTAGTAACCGTCATGCATATCTTTAATCATATATAAAAATTCTTACTCATCGCATATTAGGATAGTTTTATAACATTGCATCAAACGCATAAAGAAGATTTTTAAGCTTTTCGCGAGATGCGAATATCAAATTACGTGTATATAACCATACATCATAGAATAGATGCCGTATGTATATATGCTTATATAATCATTACTTATACCAAGCGTATCCCACTTGTTACGCACATAATATGCAAGCATATATATACCACATAAGGCTTCTAAGGATCGGGAACGATACGCGCGCGGATATCGGACAACGGTGAAAGACTCATAAATTTTTTCCAAAAACAGTTGTAGTCCAAGTTTTGTAAAACGACTTAGTTCACTACAACTCGTGCTCTCGTACCATTCTGTAGCACCCCTAAAATGCGATACGCAACGGAATACAACGATTGGGGTGCTACTTCATAATACATGCACACGAGTCCCAGTAAACGTTCAAAGATACGTTTATAAAACACAATTTCATTTATTAGAAAGATCAGAGTTACATAGGTCCCAATACCATTATAGAAATTATTTCTAAAAGTCACAACACGACTTGATTTCTAAAACACTTGTTTAGTTTATGACACTACTTCACCGAGACACCGTCCTTGATATCCGCGTTCCGTCCCATCCAAGCCATCAACAACAATTAACCTGAGATACATGCTTAAAAACGTCAACAAAACGTTGAGTGAATTCATAGAGTTTACAAATAATAGTTAGAACACATATTTTGGTTCAACAAAACGTATAACGTTGGCTCGTAAGTCAAGTTATAAAAATAGTGATTTCCAACTAAAGAGCCCGTGTACCGAAACTTAACACATTCATCCCGTAGGACGAAATCATGTCCGAGAAGTATGCCACTTCTCCTAATACTAACCACAAAATGTCCGTTTGACAGGGTGGTCCCAACGGATTCAAACCCCGGACAGGGTTGTCAAACCCAATAGATCTATTTAATGCATTAGCATTCACCAACACATGGTAACTAACAGTCACACGGAAAAAAAGCATATACACAGTAGTGAAGGAATCATATTCAAGTATCAAAACAGTTTGCGTTCAATTTCACAAAACAAGCAATATATCCCCCTCGCGGAGTTAAAAACATTGAAAACTTTAAAAGCGAGGCTATGAACTCACCTTGATCAAAAGCCGATGATTAAACAATGAAGTCTAGCACGAAAATTCCACAAACGAAATCACGACCTATAATTAGAGTCGCTCGATTACTATACCGAAAAGTATAATTGACGATGCGTACATCGTATCAACCAAAATCATATATATATAATATATACATATATTCATACATGTGATGAGAAATCCACTTGCGCCCTAGATCCTATACCCCCACAATATTAGGTTACGATCATTCTTTATTTATATCATACATCGCTTAACCGACAATTTTCTATTTTAGGAAACTTTCTATTTTTAGAAAGTTACTATTTTTGGAAGGTTACCATATTTAGTAAGTCTCGTCATCAAAATATATTTGTAATAATACTTAGTCATCTCGTCGGACTTTCGACGCTTAATCAATCATAAATTTCAAATATTGAAACTATATTTTGAACATTACGAAAAGTTACTATTTTTAGACTTTTCGTTTTTAGAGTCGACCAATGGTCTCAAAATAATTACTTACAGTAGCATATTAATCGATATTACTTTATTAACCGATATCACCTTCGCAACGCGTTTAAAGTTTATTAAAGTCTTCTTTGACTTTCATGTTAGACTTTTATAAATTATATTTATCTACTAAGTCTGACCCTACTAAAACGACCCACTAGATCACACTTTCACAACTCGGACATAAAAGAGATTTTATGGAAAAACGATATTCCGGACAACTTTTTAGTTTTAGTCGAGACCCAGAACTCGACAGAAAATGACCAAAACTCCCTTGCAAGAATCTGCTGAACTATATATTTTTATACAAATACAGAAGTTTGACTCTCGATTTTGACCCGTTATATTGCATTTTCACGACTTTGACCAAAAAGAGACGATACGTAAAACGTCATTCCGAACAACTTTCGTGATAACAAACACCTCGCTCTTAAATACAACGAACTAAACATGCACCCTTTCTAGACACTCTCGTTCCGAACTAACCAACCGTGGGGTATTTCCGCTTCGGAAACGACTCGGTCATTAATTACTTCGCATGAGACTCCTCCTCCATGCAGCGATAAAATAGTGTTACTTGCATAAAATATTCCGTAGTAGGGTAAATATATTTTCTCCTTCCGGAAGCTTGACCCAAACATTTATCTTAATTACCAAGTGTTTTAAGGGTGACGATTTATCCGACATAGCGTGGTTCTTCCTAAATTATGCATAGTTGACCAGGTTATGCATAATTGAGGACCAAACGACATCATGTCCTTCCTCGTCAAAACGTTTCTTTTCCATACGTTACATGCGTAATTTAATCCCAAGAAAATTTTTCATAAAGTAAAAATCTAATTAGTTCAAAAGAAAGAAACTCTGAGGCACAATATCCTCAATCCAATAAACCTAAATCTTGTAGTCCTCCTACTTACTAGTACATGAACGATAAAGGTATGAGGTTTTCGTCTACGAAAAGCGTTTCGAGTCTATTTTCCAGAAACATAGGGCCCATTGCCCAGAAAGTTTTGTACCCAAGGTGAAATTACCATTTTACCCCTATTTATTAAAGCTGTCATTTTCTAAAATTTTATCGCTCCGCTAAACTGGGTGTATCTCCTAAACTGTGCGTCCGTAAAAGCCGAAACGATCTCCGTCAATATATTAGTTTGTTCATATCTAAGAAAAACCCCCTTACATTTTACACGATTTAGTGTTGCTATATAAGTTTTTAAACTTATTACTCATTCAAATTCTTGTCTCAAATTATTTTTTACTAGTTTTGCCATTTCGGTGATATCTCATTCGTCGGGCGTCGAAATGACTCCATCCGAATTCCTACATGTACCCAAGAGGTTTCTCTACCTCCTAATCTAATTGCCCAGGTCTTCATAGACCAAAAATATTTTTAAACGTACCCAAAAAGCTGCTATCCCAAAGCAGTCCTCAAAGAAATTTTGACAAAATTTTGTAATTTACAAAAATGAGCGAAATTTGAAATTTATTATTGCTTTTGATGTGAAACCAATTGAAGGTAATAGCCCTAAGAGTCTTCTACAGGTAACTAAATTTTATTTTGAAAAGTTATTACAAAAATATAGAGTTATATCCCTTTTCCCAAAAGTGTTCCATATTTGACTAGTTTTAGAAAAACGACGATATCTCACTCATCCGGAAGAGTTAAAATTCTATCCAAATCACCACATGAACCTTGAACATGTACCAACATCTCAATTGGCTTTCCTAGGTGCCGTAAGACCAGAAATAATTTACAATCAACCCCACAACCTACTGGTTACAAAGATCGTAAAATAATCCATTTCAAAATCTAACCAAACACCATTCTAATTCCTCCAAACACCAAATACAAAAGTCCATACCCAAACGACTTAACCACTCTTTCGACACATCAACTCATGGGTCCAGAATGAACATTTCAAAGTCTTACTAAGTAAGTCGATACGAAGGATTGAAACACGAACACAACCACTTTTATCGAAAGCTCTAAAGATAACGTTTTCAAAATACACCATTACGCGAGTATAAATTAATAGTTGTTTTCCAAAACAATGAGAGTTCATGGGATGCCATATAAAAGTCACACTCCCATCAACTGAAAATTTTCAAAACAATAGGTTACGAAACAACATATGTGATTCAAAAGCAATAGAAAAATATTCGAATTCGGAGTCGAACAATAAATCACCCAATGGGATCGACAAACTACGACGAATCAACATCATCAAAAGATGAAAAGTAAAGTTGCGAAAAAGTTTCGAAGATAATCATATAACGACGATGTTTTCATTATGTATCAAAATAATGTTATCACATCGCATCGAAATGTTAAAAGAAATTAAATTATTCGCCAGAAGCGAATACCAAGATATATATAATCGTATACCTTAGAATGGATGCCGTATATATACCTATATACATATATATAATTATCACTTGTACCAAGTGTCAACCACTTGTTACGCACATAATATGCAATCAGATATACCACATAAGGCTTCTAAGGATCAAGAACGTTGCGCGCGCGGATATCGGACAACGGTGAAAGACTCGTGAAACTTTTTCCAAAAACAGTTGTAGTCCAAGTTTTGTAAAACGACTCAGTTCACTACAACTCGTGCTCTGGTACCACTCTGTAACACCCCCAAAATGCGATACGCAGCGGAATACAACGATTGGGGTGCTACTTCATAATACATGCACACGAGTCCTAGTAAACATTCAAAGATATGTTTATAAAACACAATTTCATTTATTAGAAAGATCAAAGTTACATAGGTCCCAATTAAGTGCACTATAGAAATTATTTCTAAAAGACACAACACGACTTGATTTCTAAACGCAATGTTTAGTTATACACTACTTTCCACCGAGACTAACCGTTCTTATAGTCCGCGTCGTCCCGTCCCATCCAGCCATCAACAACAATTAACCTGAGATACATAACGTTGAGTGAATTCATAGAGTTTACAATTAATACATAGAACACATATTTTGGTTCCACAAAACATCAATAACGTTGCTTTGAGAGTAAGCAAGTTATAACTTTATGATTTTCAACTAAAGAGCCCGTGTACCGAAACTTAACACATTCATCCTGTGGGACAAAATCATGACTGGGAAGTATGCCAATTCCCATAATACTAACCACAAAATGTCCGTTACAGGGTGCTCACCGTCGGATTCATGCCTCGGACAGGGTTGTCAAACCCAATAATTCTATTTAATGCATTCAGCGTTTACCTCTTCGGTAATTAACGAGTACACAGTCAAAGGCATAAACTCATGACAATGAAATCATATTATCATTTCAAAACACGTTGCTTTCAATTTTAGAACAAACCACGACATCAAGCATGTATAGAACTGCTTATGTTCAATTCATAAAACAAGCAACAACAAGTACGTATAAAACTACTTTCGTTCAACTTTCCAGAACAAACAAGTACACATAATGTTACTTGTGTTCCATTTTTCAAAACAAGCATGTATCCCCCTCGCGGGTTTATAAAACATTTAAAAGCGAGGCTATGAACTCCCCTTGATCGAAGCCGAAGATTAAATAATTGAAACAATCCACAGAAAATCACGGAACATGATCACGACCTATAATTTATGTCGCTCAGTTAACTATACCCAAATAAGTTGGATCACAATGCGTACATCGTATCACAAATACATAAATAGTATATATATAATATATATATATAGATATATATATATATATATATCATATTATATATATATATATATATATATATAATATATATAGTATATATATTCATACATTCGTACATGTGATGAGAAATCCACTTGCGCGTCCTAAATCCCAAACTCCACTTAATCGAGTTATCATCTTTCTTTTATTTATATTAGTCATCGCTTAATTCGAACATTTTACTATTTTCGGAAAGTTACCATTTTTAGTAAGTCTCGTTATCAAAATATGTTTGCAATAATATTTAGTTATCTCCTCGAACCACCGACATTCACTTCGATTATTATTTACTCATATCGATATTATATTTCGATTGTTACAAAAGTTTCTATTTTTAGAAGCTACTCCGTTCGTATAAATCGTTAAGTTAAAAATGTCTTACTCTTAGCAATGATAGCGTTTACTTACCTTTATTATACCCGACAAGTTTAGTATTAACCCGTAGACTTTCAAAAGTCAACGCTAGACTTTGTTTGACTTTGACTTTTTATACATATTTATTAATTAAGTCAGCACCACTGCTCACCCCAAACGACCCGTTATATCACGTTTTCACGATTCGGACCAAGAAGAAATTTTATGCGAAACGATATTCCGGACAACTCTTTAGTTTTAGCCGAGACCTGAATCTCGACAGAAAATGACCAAAATGTCATTTTTCAATTCTGCCGTAACTTGTATTTTCAATAAAAACGCAGCAGTTTAACCATCGGTTTTGACCCGCTATATCACATTTTCGTGACTTTGACCAAAAAGATATTTTATATAAAACGTCATTCCGGACAACTTTCGTGTTTCGCCAGAAGGCCGAAACGGACTCGAAAGTGCCCAAAATAGCTGTCGAAAATCGGATCAGCAACCAAAATAAGCTTAAATAGCTGATTGAAATGTTTAGTTTTTCTAAACTTTTTCGCCGATCTTCTTCGTTATTAGTAGTTTACGGGACGTTCCGATTACCGAAACATAACATTGACGAACTCTATGATAATTTCAAAAATTAAAAAATCAGATTTTATGATTTTTCGAACCTCGTTTTCCGAGCCAAACTTTTTGCCCGAAATTAACTTTTACAAAACTTATCGAAACTTCATTTTCACCTCACAACGACATCAAAATAACGCCCTACTAAACAAATCCCCAACTAATTTAACCCATTCACAATCTATTCTAACCAACGCAAGTGTCGGACCTCATCACATATAATCAAATCGATAAAATAAACGAAACAAAACATAAAAGAATGCTCACAATGCTATAAGAAGCAAAATCAATGATCGAAATCGTCTCCCTTGTCTTAACCGAAACTCGAACCGAACCCAAAACACTAAACCCGTAACTTTTAAAACAAAACCCACACTATCGAAATACCACTAATCTAACCATTTTAAACAACCCCTCAACTCGAAATCTTATGAATCAAACCCGAACTCTAACTAGAAAAATACTCATTGCATGTTATATATTTTTGATGCAATAGGTTTAGTTTTTCGTGGGGATTAAGAAAATATATCTTGATCGTATTGCATGTCAAATTTTCCGGCGACCGGTGGCGGTGGAGTGGTGGTTTGCCGGTGGTGGTGGTGATGGAAAAACACACACACATTTTGACTAGTGAAAAATGAGAAAGTGTGTGTTATAATCCCTTTTTATTAGAAAACTAGTTTAGGCAATTGACTAAAAATAGTCCTCCCCTATTTCTTGTTTTGACTTGACACGCCATACTTTACTTAATTAAAAACAACAATCATTGGCTCGGGTATTATACATTCGTACTAAATTTGTTTCCGTCACATTAATTTAATTTAAAACATTTAATAAAATGTGTACATTTTAAAAGTGCGAGTCCGGCTCAAGGCAAGGAACAAAAGACGACATTTGTAAAAATAACTAAATTTACGATCTCAAAAATAATAACGAGATGTGTCGAAAATTTTTACGTTGCTTGAAACGTTTAACGAACACGCGGTCAAACGGTGACTTCGCGAAACGTCAAAAATAAATATTTTAAATTTCCGTTCGTAATAAAATACGAAAATAATTATTACGACAAATATAAATTTTTAAATGTCGACGTTCGCTCCACAAAACAATTAATAAGAACTAATTATGACTCGAATTCGCGATCGTCCATACGCGTCATGAAACTCGGGTTTGTACATTCCACCCACCTTAAGGAGCGCCGTCCCGTGCTCATCTTTCTTATCGTCTTTCCTTCTCTTTCGGTGAGGCGGTTTCCTTGCGACTGGCCGGTCTCATGTATTCGAACGCGAAAATCACGCGTTATAATACTCGCCTTGACTATTCGGATAGAAAGTCAACAAAACAAATGGTAATCCATGTCAACCAAATCAAAAATATAGTTACAACTGCTCTTATTATAAGAGACAAAATACGTCACGAAACATATTCGGAAAAGCGTAAATCGCGTCGTTATTAAACGAAAGACTTTAAACGAAAGATCAACCATAATCTTAGTTTGGTGATCATTACAACAAAACAAAACGCACACCGCTACACAAAACCGAAACATATGTCGATAATCGAAATTTAGAATAGAATTAACATAGATTAGATAACAAAGATATTAATTAAATTGATAGATTTAACCTCACTCTTAGTGATAGACACCCTACTTACCATGAAACTACTACCGATCGGGTACACTGCCCGTTAAAATATAAATTTAAAACTTGAAACAATAAAATATACATCACATAATGACACATCAAGTTTTTGGCGCCGTTGCCGGGGAGTGGAAATTAATCTTGATTTTTATTTTGATATTTTGGTTTTTAACATTAGATTAGATCTAACTATTAGGATTAGTGTAATTTAGAGTAGTTTAAATTCCTGCTTGTTTGTTTATTCTATACAGCGTATTCAGTTCACTGAATATGACGTATTAGTTATTTAATAGTTTTTCTAGCAAGATTATTTCAGGATGGACGATCCAAACCTTACTATGGAAGAATACATCAGGCTCGAGGAAGAAAAAGCTCATAAACGCGGGAAAGTGTTTAATTGGCAAACTGCTACATATGGAAAGATCAGGGTTGATGACGATCTTCACAACCTTAGCTCTGTGGAAGCTGAATTCGCAGCTATAGTCATTAACGATGCAGTTGCACCTCAGGATGAACTTCAGTGCAAATCTCAAAATTTTCACAGGACCTCGTGAAGGAAATATCGACGAATATTGGTGGAGAATTTACGAATCTGGAAATCTTGAAGTGTTGGAGTCTTGAAACCTCAAGACGTGTTCAACACAAAATCTTGCTCATAAACGCAAATTGGAGAATCTACCGAGCAAAAATTGGGGGAGTTTCTCATTCTAATTCTTTTTAAATTCCCGTATTTAATGTTTTATATATACAACGAGGAAGTTGTATAATTCAAGTGGGGGTGGAATTAGAATGATCACTTGTCTAAATTTTCACAATAAAATGCTTAAATTATGCTCAAATTATAAAAAAATTCAAGCATACTTTTGTGAAATTACTCGTTACATAACCCGCACACAATAACCCTTGTTAGATATTGTGAGGATTTAACCTTTCAGTTTCCAAATGTTTACCCAAAATCCACAAAATATGAGTGTGTCGGTGATGTTGTAGACTTTAGAACTTGGCTTGGTATATCTAATCGAGACCACAATAATGAGTATTGTAACATCCGGCAATTTTCGAAATTTTAAAGGACTATTTTAACCTTTGACTTTTCAGGTCCGATTTGACTTTTTAACTTTTGTTCTTTTATTGTCACATAAAAGCGATTACCATGTAACCGGTAATTTTTCGGAACATATTTAAAGGGGATATATGTTATTCCTAACTTGATTTATCAAAAACGAGCAGCTAAATCACGTTTTCATTATTCGGACTTTAAAACAATTTGATGTAAAACGACATTTCTGACAACTTTTTTGTTTTGACCGAGACCCGAAAACAGTCAGAAGGTGACTGAAATGCCCTCGCAAGATTTAGAAACAAGAAAATAATTAAATTATATTTAATTAACACTTTTTATTAAATAAAAATATTTAATAAATTAATCATCATTTTATTCAAAAACGTTTGTTGATAACGCAAATATTCTGGTTAAAAATTTATGTATTTTTTACTTTCGGACAAGACATAACCGAGTTTCCAAATGAATAACAATTATTTTTATAAATGTTATAAACATATTTATGAAATACTATCAAGTAAATACTCGTTTTTATGGGAAAAATGATTTAGAAAACAATGGCGCAAGTTTCGTGATTCGAATCATCCGTTAAGTCGCTCAAACGAGTCCCGAACCACTATTTTACAAAATGATACTCAAAAGTTACACCTTTAGTCCCTCAAGTAATATACACTTGCCAATTTAATTTATAACTTTTATTATATAAATAAAGGTTATATATTTTTTTCATTTTGATAAAAACACAACACACACACATATCACCTCTCTCCCTCAATTTTTCCGGCGAGTCCCACTGTCGCCGCCGCTCCGACAACCGCCGCCGGCAACGGAAAACTTTTCTGGCAAGTTTTCTGGCCGAGTCCAAAAAGGTTTCCCATCACCCGATCTACCCGATCCACACCACCACGCGTTGTCACGCACCACCGCCACCACAACACTGTCATCATCATCATCATCATCATCACGTCACCCTCACCCCCACCCTGTCACAGCCGCACCACCATGGGGTGCGTTTGTTTTTGTATAAACAACTAATGGGTGCGACGGGTCAGCAGCTAGGCTGCGTTTGGTTTGTCTCGGCACCGAGTAGGGTGCGTTTGCCTGTTAAAACAGTCATAAGGTCTGCGTTTGGTTGTGTTCTCATCAAAAGGGAGTGGTTGGTTTGATTTCAAGAGCACCTAGGGTGCGGTTGGTTTGTATAGTAAGCACCGAGGGGTGCGTTTGGGTCCGGGTCAGCCCCGACATAGGGTGCGTTGGGTTGTTTTGTCGGCCGAAAGGGTGGCAGCCACCACCGTAGGTGCGTTTGGTTGTGGGTTTAACAGTCGAAGGGGCTGTTTGGTTGTGTAGGAAACCCAATAGGGGGTGTTTGGTATAGCAGATTAACAGACAGGGGTGTTTGGTTTTGCAGATTGTAGATTAGGGTAACGTTTGGGTTAAGAGAAGACAACAAAAGGTGTGTTTGGCTTGGACAGAAACACCAATGGGTGTGTTTGGGTTAGCAGTTTCACCATAAGGGCGCGTTTGGGTGAGCAGAAACAACTTTAGGGTG
>BQNB010013872.1:32463-62371 GCA_026074375.1 Tanacetum coccineum
TGTGCGAATATCGAGTAAAGATCATTTTTCGTTCACAAGTTTAACGGAAAAATACACATAAATAATAAACGATATAAAATAAATTTATCAAAACTTTATGAAAAATTAAGTCGATGTGAATACATTTTTTATGAAAAATGATTTGGAAAACAATGGCGCAAGTTTCGTGTCTTGAATCATCCGTTAAGTCGCTCAAACGAGTCCCGAACCGATAGTTATCAAAACTATATTAAAAACTTACACAATTAACCCTGGACTATTTGAGACTTGCCACATTACTTTAAAACTTTTAATATATATATAAAAAGTTATATATATTTTTTTTCATTACACAAAAATTATAAAACACACACCACCCCTCCTGCTCTCTCCATTTTTTTTGGGATCCCCCCTCCGGCCACCGCCGTCGTCGAAAAAGTTTTCCCGCGAGTTTCCGGCAAGTCCAAAAGTGTTTCTCATCACCCGATCCCCACCACCACGCGCTGCCACGCGCCTCCACACCACCACCACCACTCAGCCGCCGTCATCATCACCACCATACCACCCACAAGGGGACGTTCGTTTTTTAGTTAGGTTGTTTTCAGCCACAGGGCGCGTTTGGTTTGTCTCGACAGCAAAATAGGGTGCGTTTTAGTTTTGTTAAAATAGCCCAAGGGGTGTGTTTGGTTTGTAATAATGCATAAGGGTGCGGTTGGGTTGCGTAAAAACAAAAAAAGGGGTGCAGGTTGGTTTAACAAAAACACCATAGGTTGTGTTGAGTTTATGGCAGCAACAAAGGGGCTGCGTTCGGGTTAGGTTTTACAACACAAAAGGTTGCGTTTGGCTCGTTATCACCATAGCCGCACCCTGAAGGTGTCGAGCTTGTGATTGTCTTGTTATTCCTTTTCTCGTTTGCCTTTCATTACTTTTATTTTGGCTAGAATTCACGCCCGAAGGCATGTTTGTTTCCGCGTATAATCAGCCCAAAATGGGCGTGTGTTTGGCTGCGAAACAGCTAGGTCAGGTGCGTTTGGTTTAACTGAAATACAGATTAGGGTGCATTTGGTATAGACAGGGGATGTTTGGATCGGGGTTTAGCACGAATAGGGGTGTTTGGTTTCGCAGAATCACCCAAAAGGGGTGTTTGGTTTGGCAGAATCACCCAAAAGGGGTGTTTGGTTTGGGTTAACAGCCATAAAGGGCTGTTTGGGTTAACAGACACCAGCAAAGGTTGTGTTTGGATAACGGTTTAAACACCTAAGTGTGTGTTTGGTTTAGAAACAGAACACAAAGGGCGTATTTAGTTTAGCGAAACAAGGAGGGTGCATTTGGATTATATAAATCAACAATAAATATATCGTAAAATTTATAAATATAAAACCGGATATATTGGTTGTTTAAAATGGTTAAATAAATGTAACATTTATTACTTTGTTTAAGTTATATATAACATATATAAATATATGATATTAAAACACGTGGATTGTTGAAATATTGATTTTTGTTATTAAAGTGGAAGAACATTATATCTAATAACATGGGGAACGATATATAAACGGAAATGTCATGGCGAAATTTATATAAATTTTTATATTTAGTAATGTTTTACTAAAGCTTCTATTATTTTAGAAACCGATAAAAGGGACTAAGTTATATTTTAAAGATATATTAAATTATAACTGTACAATAACCCGACAACGAATAAGAATTATACTTTTACAAATGAGACAGCGATTTTAGCTACGATCCGTCAATATGACGAAAGATTAATTTATAAAATATTATTTATAATCCCTGCCGAAAGCGTAAATCATAACTTTTGTAAAAAGCTTTACAAACATCGGTTGTTCAATTCATAACTTTAAGACGTGTGTCTACTTTTATGCAAGAACTTTTTATTAATAAATTGGTGTCGAAGATATATTGTTATCAATTATTTTCTCATTTACCTATATATAATACCCTGTAAAAGTATTATATACTTTACATAAATGTCTGGATATGTCTATCTTTCGTTATATGATTCACGTTACGAATATATACTTGTTCCTATTATCATATGTAGTTAAAGACAAAATATATTACACACTTTGCGTTTACTTTCGATTTATTTTATTTAACCAACCACCAAACTATTACAACTTTAAATCTAAATCTTTATCAACGGTCGCGTTGATGTAACCATTCATCGAGAAATCCAAATACCTTTTACTAGGCTAGTGGGTATTAGCCGATAAGATTAGTTGCAACTGTTTACATATTTATTTATATATCTCGCAATGAGATACAATACTTGGTTTAATTTTTGGGCTTGAACACTCGCTATAACTTGGTTATACACTCATATGCATATCTCACGGTGAGATACAACATTGGTTTTTACTTATGGATGCAACAATTATACTTTTACTCGAATGATTATGGATTAGCTTAGGTTGCATGAACTGTAAATCACTTGGAGGGTGAGCGCGAATGTTATGAAATAGATCTATTCGGGATTGACAATCCCCGTTCGGGTGATTAGCTATCACTGGGCAAACGAACGTTATAACATGTCGGAATACGATTGGTTGAGTCTTCAGGGCCAACAATTACATACACATGAATATTTTCATAAATGCCCGGGTGTTCTTGGAGGGGACACCTATGATGGGTACACATTATTTTCATTAATGCCTGGGTGTTCTTGGAGGGAACACCTACGATGGGTACACTCTTACTGTGCCTTGAATAAAGTGGCATACATACAAGTCTACGTCGCAGTTTCATGAACTTAGAGTAATTGTAATCATGGTTTTATACTCACATGGATATTTACTGTGCCTTGAATAAAGTGGCAATACATACTTGAAACATTTTGGTGATATATATATAAATGTCATACATGCTTTGAACAATTGCGGTTCAACATTCATACGTACATTTTTGTGACTATTTGGGGATTGAAATGGTCATGCATACTTTACAACTATTTGATTTCTAAAATCATACATACATTTTGGAAGGACATTTAAGGATTTTAAATGGTCATACACACTTTACAGAACCTTGGTTCAACAATTATACTTAAACAAATCTATGAACTCACCAACTTTATGTTGACACTTTTTAAGCATGTTTTTCTTAGGTGAATTAGATGCTTGGCCTACTTGATGTGCACTGGAGTCTAAATTTGACAAGATTTCATTCATGGATTTCTACATACATACAAATGATCAAATCTCGTTGTATTACTTTCAAGCTTTTCATTGTGATGCAATTATGGGACAAATGTTATATCAATTTCAAGAAAATCAACGAGATTACTTTTCAAACGACACATTTAGAGGTCGTTCTCTTGTATCTAGCGCTGTGTATTATGAAGTAACTCCCCCGGACACATTTCCGCTGCGACACGAGTCTGACTTGGCTTTTGACTTTTGGTCTTTTATTTTCACATAAAAGCGATTACCGCGTAACCGGTAATTTTTCTAAACATATTTAAAGGAGATATATGTTATTCATAGGTTGATTTATCAAAAACCGAGTAGCTAAATCACGTTTTCATTATTCGGACTCTAAAGCAATTTGATGTAAAACGACATTCCTGACAACTTTTTAGTTTTGACCGAGACCGAAAACATCAGAAGGTGACTGAATATGCCCTCAAAAGTTTAGAAAGAGAAAATAATTAAATTAATTAATTTACACTTTTTATTAAATGAAAATATTTAATAAATTAGTCATCATTTTATTCAGTAACGTTTGTTGATAACGCAAATATACGGGTTAAAAATTTGTTTCTATTTTTTTTACTTTTGAACGAGACGTAACCGGTTCACCAAATAAATAACGAACATTTTTATAAATGTTATAAAAATATTTATGAAATATTATCAAATAAATACTCGTCTTTATCGGAAAAATGATTTGGAAAACAATGGCGCGAGTTTCGTGACTCGAATCAACCGTTAACTAGTTCAAACGAGTCCCGAACCGTTATTTTACAAAATAATACCCAGAAGTTACGCTTTTGGTCCCTGAGAAATAGTTACACAACCAACCCTCAACTATTATAAGTATTACATTTTGTTTTAAAGGTTATATATTATATATATACTATATATATATTATATACTATTATATAAATATTATAAATATTTATATATATATTATATATATATATACTATATTATATATATATGATGCCATATTCTTTTTTTCTCATTTGAATACAAAATATAAACACACATTGCTCTCTCTCCTCAATATCCGGCCACCGCCGCCGGCCATCACTCGGCCGCCGCCGTCGCCGGCCACCGAAAAACTTTTCCGGTGACTTTTCTGGCCAAAACCAAAGGTGCTCCTTGTTAACCGATCTATCCGATCCCCTAAGCCACGCGCCTCCATACGCCATTTCCCCCCCTCCCCTCTCCGGCTGCCTCAGCCGTGCCACCACAACCATCCACCCACCGCCGTCGTTATCTCCACGACGTCACCACCCCCACCACTGTCACCACCACCTCGACACCAACTCCACGCCACCACCACTGTGCAAACAGCCAGGGTGCGTTTGGCTTATCTTGAAACACCACAAATGATGCGTTTTGTTGTGGTTATCAGCCAGGGGTGTTCGTTTGGTTTTCTGAGTCACCACCAGGGTGCGTTTTGTTTTGATATAAACACGACAAGGGCGTGTTTGGTTTAGGTTATAACAGCCATGGTGCGTTGGGTTGTCAGAATCGCCAACAAGGGTGCGTTTGGCTGAAACAGAAAACGTAAGGGTGCGTTTGGCTGTTGGACAACCAAAGGATGTGTCGGGTTGGCTGTGTCAACGCACGAGGGTGCGTTTGGTTTTCATATCAACAGCCGGGGTTGTTTGGTTGGCTGCGAAAACAGCCGGGGAAAGGTGTGTTTGGTTTATATTAACAGCAAAGGGGTGTTTGTTTGTAGTATTCAGATTATAGTGCGTTTGGTTCAGATTTAGGTGCGTTCAGTTACTGTTCACCGCACCAAAAGGGTGCGGTTGGGTTTTAAAATGAAAAGGGTGCGTCGGGTTTACTATACAACCACCCCTAGGGGTGCGTTCGGGGTGGCAGCCACCCATATAGGGTGCGTTCGGAGAATGGCTAGCCGAATAGGGTGCGTTTGGAATCTGAGTTTACAAGTCTTGTATGGGCGGGACTTGTAATATGAGGATTGATATGATAATTGCTATGTTAACAAAGTCCGTCACAGTTCTGTTTACATGGGATTATGTATGAATCTAAGTATTACAAGTCTTATATGGGCGTGACTTGTAATAGGAAGATTGATATGATAATCGCTATGCTGGTTCGTTCATAGAGACATTTACCTTATTTACTCTAACCGAGTACTCATTAACTATCTTGAACTATATGTTGATCTCGCCTGGCAGTTTTTACTCCCAGTCTCCGAAGACGAGTTTAAACACTCGTACCTTTACTAATAGAGCGCATGGCATTCGTCAGTCATCATCACTTGAAGGTTATGCGAGTACGCGTATTGCATCAGAAATTATTAAGTAGGATGATTTATAATCTCTTTATTTGAAAGGATTGGGACGCCTCTTCAGTTAAATAAAGAAATTGTAAATCCTCGAACCATAAGTTTATCATTTCTTACTTACATAAATTAAGACGCTCCTTTATGTAAGTAATGAATTGTAAATGAGTGGGCTTAATGGTATCCGATATGACACAAGTATGAACCTGAACTCGATAATCACCAGAATCCGTTAAAAGGGTCTAGAAACACAATCGTGTCTTACCACTCGGTAGAATCTGAAGGCCTCGCTTGAACTATCGGATCTCATTCTTAAGTTATTACTTTTGCCGTTGCTAATCCTCGCGATCACGAACTGTTCGTGGAACTAACAGACTTATTACACACTTGAGTTAATGGAGTTGATTCGTCCTTAAACTAGCGACTCAGTACCATAATCCGTCGTCTATCGCATAAGCTCTTACTTGAGCTCCTCCCATTTGTTAAACTTTATTCTGGGAATATTGTTTCTTGAAATGTCCACATTCTCGGCATCCCATCACCATTTGTTATAGTACAGACGTTATGGTCGTTCTGTTTGGGGTCCTGGAAGCCGGCCTCGATAATACAACCTTTATCTAATAGGTAAGGATCCTTAAACGAGATAAACACCTATGAACGAAACAGATAGTTGGAGATTCATTTCGGGCCACTGTAGATAAGACTTAGGTCGCGATACATCTAGTATCGCCAAGTAGTGGGTACTACATCCATAAGCCACGTTGATTGTTGAACTCATCGAACCTTACAGTTAGTAGAAAACGAGACTGTCCTCGGAGACATTTGAAACTTATACAAATACTCACGCGACTACACCTTCTTTCTGAGGTTTTCACTTAACTGAGATTTCCCTCTACCGTCGGGGGTTATACTCAGATCATAAGATCGATAATGAATATCTTTGATGATTACTACTTTTGATGGATTAAATATCTGGAAACTAGCCAAAATTTTTGATAGATTGAGCAGTGTAGAAACCCGAATTTGCTGAATAAAGGTATCAGACCTTTTTTAGACACGAGTTTATTAAACCTTAAAGTCTTTTTGGTCACACAATCGGATAACACAAATTTAATCTCGGGACGAGATTTCTTTAAGGGGTAGGTACTGTGACATCCGAGAATTTTTGAAATTTTGAATAACGATTTTGATCTTTGACTTTTCGAGTTTGACTTGACTTTTGACTTTTGGTCTTTTATTTTCACATAAGCGATTTACGCGTAAGTATTTTTCAGAACCTATTTAAGGAGATATATGTATTTCTGGGTTGATTTATCAAAAAACGAGCAGCTAAATCACGTTTTCATTATTCGGATCTAAGCAATTTGATGTAAAAACCATCTGACAACTTTTTAGTTTTGACCGAGACCCGAAAACAATCAGAAGGTGACTGAAATGCCCTCACAAGATTTTAGAAACGAGAAAATAATTAAATTATAATTAATTTACACTTTTTAATAAATAAAAATATTTAATAAATTAGATACTTTTATTCAGTCAAGTTTGTGATACGCAAATATACCGAGGTTAAATTTTGTTTCTATTTTTTTTACTTTTGAACGAGACGTAACCGGTTCACCAAATAAATAACGAACATTTTTATAAATGTTATAAAAATATTTATGAAATATTATCAAATAAATACTCGTCTTTATCGGAAAAATGATTTGGAAAACAATGGCGCGAGTTTCGTGACTCGAATCAACCGTTAACTAGCTCAAACGAGTCCCGAACGACTATTTTACAAAATAATACTCACAAGTTACACATTTGGTTCCTGAAAAATAGTTACACAACCAACCCTCAACTATTATACCTATTACATTTTGTTTTAAAGTTATATATATATATATATATATATATATATATATATATATATATATATATAATTTATATATATATATATATATATATATACATATATATATAACATATTCTTTTTTTTCATTTGAATACAAAATATAAACACACATTGCTCTCTCTCCCCAATATCCGGCCACCGTTGCCGGCCATCACTCGGCCGCCGCCGGCTCGCGGCCACGGAAAACTTTTGGCCAAAACCAAAGGTGCTCTCGTTAACGATCTATCCGTTCCCTAAGCTACGCTTCCTCCACACGCCATTTCCTCCCCTCTCGGCTGCCTCAGCGCGCACCTATCAACCATCACCCACCGCCGTCGTTAATCTCCATCGAGCGCCACACCCCCACGCTGTCAACCACCTGACTACACTCACGCCACCACCACTGTGCAAACAGCCAGGGTGCGTTTGGCTTATCTTGAAACACCACAAAGGATGCGTTTTGTTATGGTTATCAGCCAGGGGTGTTCGTTTGGTTTTCTGAGTCACCACTAGGGTGCGTTTTGTTTTCATATAAACACGGCAAGGGCGTGTTTGGTTTAGGTTATAACAGCCATGGTGCGTTGGGTTGTCAGAATCACCAACAAGGGTGCGTTTGGCTGAAACAGAAAACATAAGGGTGCGTTTGGACAGCCAAAGGATGTGTCGGGTTGGCTGTATCAACGCACGAGGGTGCGTTTGGTTTTCATATCAACAGCCGGGGTTGTTTGGTTGACTGCGAAAACAGCCGAGGAAAGGTGTGTTTGGTTTATATTAACAGCAAAGGGGTGTTTGTTTGTAGTATTCAGATTAGAGTGCGTTTGGTTCAGATTTGGGTGCGTTCGGTTACTGTTCACCGCACCAAAAGGGTGCGGTTGGGTTTTAAAATGAAAAGGGTGCATCGGGTTTACTATAGAACCACCCCTAGGGGTGCGTTTGGGGTGGCAGCCACCCATATAGGGTGCGTTCGGTGAATGGCTAGCCGAATAGGGTGCGTTTGGAATCTGAGTTTAGCACTACGGGTGCATTTGGTTGACTAGCGAACACTTCGGGTGCGTATGCTGTCGGGGACAGGGGGGAAGGAAGTGGTTTGTTGTGGCTGTCGGGACAGCGGGGGGAAGTGGTTGTTGGTTTGGGTTGAAACAAATGGGATGTTTGGTTTGGTTTGGTTTGTAAACCAACCAAGGGTGCGGGTGGTTTGTCAAAAACGCAGCGGGTGCGTTTGATTTTGTAACACGGAAAAAGGGTGCGTTTGATTTGGGATAAACACCGAAATGGTGAGTTGGTTTGCACCCGCAAAAGTTTTTCATTGTTTCATTAAATTGACGATTAATTAAATGTGTTAAAATTATTAATCTTGCGGCGTCTAGTAAAATATTAGATATTATATTAAAACGTGATTGTTATCAATCTATAAGTAAAATTACGATGTATTTTAGTGAGTTTTTGGACAAAAATGATTTTGGGACCCTTGTGCAACGGGTACATTGTGAGCAGAAAACAGGACTTGTGATTCGGGGTTCGAGATTTTGAAAAGTTAGATGTTGGTTTATAAAATATAACAAATTATATTTTTACGAACGTTTTGATATAAAACGGGACTTTTAAATCTAATACGAAGAACTGGAGTGAATTCGAAATATACACTTTCTAGAAAAATAGGTATATTTTAATATTATTAAATCTGAAGATTATTTAATTTTAATGCTTTGGAGCACTTTCGAGTCCGTTTCAGCCTTCCGGCGAAACACGAAAGTTGTTCGTAATGGCGTTTTACTTTGCCGCGAGGATTGTCAGTTTTAAAAATTAAGACATAGCGGGTCAAAACTAAAGGTCAACGTAAAAGTCAACGGATATTTTAATTAATATTAATACATTATGAGTACGATTTTGAGTGATAAAATAAGGTCGGTTAATATATTATTTCAATTAATTATTTTAAGAACTGTTCGGTTTAAAAGAAGAGTCTAAAAATAGTAACTTTCTGTAAATATTCGAGATAAGTTATGATTGGACGGAAAATAGTATATATATATAAAATATACTAAGGGTTAGGGTTTAAAGACGCGCAAGTGGATTTCTCATCACATGTATGTATGTAGGTATGCATATAAAAATATGTATGGTTTCGTCGTCACGATGTACGCATCGTTAATCGTATTTAATACGTGTATTATAATCGAGCGACATAATTATAGGTCGTGGTCGAGATCGTTGCAGATTCGGTTGTGATTTATTTGGATTATTTGATCGTGGTCTTTGATCAAGGTGAGTTCATAACCTCGCTTTTCAATCTTTTGAATGTTTATAAACCCGCGAGGGGGATACATGCTTGTCTACAAACTCTTACACTTACTCGGTTACCTTATAACAATGTGATTGTTTTTAAAGGATATTGTGAGTTTATAGCCCCACGTTTTACATGTTTTACATATATTTTTGGGGTGAGAACATGCTTGTTTACAAATGCATTTACATGGTTGTTTACCTGTTTGGTTTACATACTCATTTATATATCTCGCGAGGAGATACAATACTTGGTTTAATTTTTGAACGTAAACACATACTATACTTTTATGATTATGGATTAGCTTAAGTTGCATGAACTGTTAATTACTCGGAGGGTAAGCGCGAATGTTATAAGATAGAGTTATTTAGATTGCAATCCCCGTTCGGGTGACTAGCTATCACTGGGAACGAACGTTATACCATGTCGGATTACGATTGGATTGGCGCCTGCGGGGCCAACAATCACATACACATATTATTTTCATAAATGCCCGGGTGTCCTTGGAGGGGACACCTATGATGGGTACATATTATTTTCATTAATGCCCGGGTGTTCTTGGAGGGAACACCCACGATGGGAACATATTCTTTTATTACTGCCCGGGTGTTCTTGGAGGGAACACCTACGATGGGTACACTGCTTACAGTGCTTGACATAAGTGCAATACATAAATTGTCGCGGTTTCATGAACTTAGAGTTAATTGTAATCATTTGTTTATACTATACTGAATATTTACTGGCTATTGATTAAAGGTAGGCAATACATACTTGAAACATTTGGTGACATTAATTGGTCATGCATTATTTATAAATCTTTGGGATAAGCTAGGACTTTTGGTGACATCACTGGATTCGCATTCTTTATAAATCTTTGGGATTTTTACATGGTACTGTGATGATACAGTGGACAAATACATTCATTTGAAACTTACATTCATATTTAAACTAACCTATGAACTCACCAACTTTATGTTGACCGTTTTAAGCATGTTTTTCTCAGGTGATATAGATACTTGGCTTACTTGAAGTGCATTGAGTCTTACATTCAAGTTTTTCATGGTGATGCAATTATGGACACATGTTTATATCATTTCAATGGTAATCAACTGATTATTTTTCAAACGACACATTTAGAGGTCGTTCTCTTGTATCTAGCGCTGTGTATTATGAAGTAACTCCCCCGGACACAATTCTGCTGCGACACGCATTTTTGGGGGTGTTACAGATTGGTATCAGAGCACTGGTTATAGAGAACTAGGTTGCATATTTTACCCTAGACTATAACCGTTTTCACAAACATTGCATCACATCAAACATTTTCAAAGTGCATACACACTACTTGCTTATGTGCTTACATTACGTGATGCATTAAGTGCTTACGTGACATACACATATATAATATATATATGCTTGCATTCCTTTCGCATATATCATACGCTTATTTATATAAGAGTTATTATATAAATACCATAATATTTTTAAGACATTGTGGGTTGCGCAATGGTCTCACTTCGTTATCAGACATTGTAATGTAAACAATGGTCTCTAAGAATATTATTTTTCTTCATAGCGTTATACTATATTGTATTACACGGAGACCTGTCACTCATTTGGTCTCACTTCGTTCTCAGACATTGTAAGTTAAACAATGGTCTCTAAGAATAATTTTCTTTCATAACTTCATACATCATCGTATTACGCGAAAGCCATCATAATTTTGTTTACATGGAATTATGTATGAATCTAAGTATTACAAGTCTTGTATGGGCGGGACTTGTAATACGAGGATTGATATGATAATTGCTATGTTGACTCGTTCATAAAGACCTTCATCTTAATTACTATAACCGTATACTCATCAATTATTTTGAACACTATGTCGATCTCGCCTGATTGTTTTATTCCCCGTCTCCGAAGACGAGTTTTAAACACTCGTCCCATACTCATTAGAGCACATGCAGCGTCATGTCATCCACCACCTTGAAGGTTGTGTGAGTACGCGTATTGTATCAGAAATTATTAAGTAGGATGATTTATAATCTCTTTATTTGAAAGGATTGGGACGCCTCTTCATTTAAATAAAGAAATTGTAAATCACCGAACCATAAGTTTATCAATTCATTATTTACATAAATTGGGACGCTTCTTTATGTAAATAATAAATTATAAATGAGTGGGCTTAATGGTATCCAATATGACACGAGTACGAACTCGAACCCGATATTCACCGGAATCCGTTAAAAAGGTCTAGAAACACAATCGTGCCTTACCACTCAGCAGAATCTTAAGGCCTCACTTGGAACTACCTTATCTCATTCTTAAGTTATTACTTTTGCCGTTACAAATCTTTACGATCATGAACTGTTGGTGGAGCTAACCGACTTGTACACACTTGAACTAATGGAGTTGATTCATCCTCGAACTAACGACTAAGTACCATATTCCGCCGTCTATCGCATAAGCTCTCCCGCGAGCTCCTCCCATTTGTTGAACTTTATACTGGGGATATTGTTTCTCGAAATATCATCACTCTCCACATCCCATCACCGTTTGTTATAGTTATTGTTGTTATGGTTGCTGTTGTTGGGTCCTGGAGCGGTCCACTAGTGCGAAGACTTAGGTCACGATACATCCCAGCTTGTACAACTTTATCCAATAGGTAATGCAACCCCCGATAGTCGAACTATTCATTTCGGGCCACTAGTAGGAAGACTTAGGTCGCGATACATCCTAGTACTGCCAAGTAAGTTGGGTACTTACATCCATAAGCCACGTTGATGTGAATCATCAAACCTTACAGATAGTAGAAACGAGACTCCGTCCTCAGACATCTAGAAACTTATACAAACATACTCACGCGACTACACCTTCTTCTTGAGGTTTTCAATATAATGAGACTTTCCTATAACGCGGTTTTTACCAGTCATAAGATCTGTAATGATATATTTAGACGTTAACCATTTGATGGATTAAATAATCCTAGACAAACCTAGCCAAATTTTTTTGGTTGATTGAGAAGTGTAGGGATAACCGAATTTTGTGAATAATGTTATTCAGCGTGTGTTTAGAACGAGTTTATTAAACCTTAAGTCTTTCCTTGGTCACACAATCAGGTGACACAAATTTAATCTTGGGACGAGATTTCTTTAAGGGGTAGGTACTGTAACATCCGGGAATTTTTGAAATTTTAAAGGACTATTTTAATCTTTGACTTTTCGAGTCTGACTTGACCTTTTTGACTTTTGGTCGTTAATTGTCACATAAAAGCAATTACCGCGTGACCGGTAAAATTTTCAGAACATATTTTAAATAATAAATCATATTTATTATTACATCTCTCAAGGGATTTTTTTTTTAACTTATTTGATTCGAAAACGAAAAAGGATATATATTAATTCATAGTTGATTTATAAAAAAACGAACCACTAAATCACGTTTTCACGATTCGGACCCTAAAGCAATTTGATGTAAAACGATATTTCAGACAACTTTTTAGTTTTACCCGAGACTTGAAAACAAGCAGAAGAGGGCTAAAACAGTCTCGCAAAGTTTTGAAAATGCCACAAAGGGAACGACACACAAAAATAATTAAATTTATTTTTAATTATCACTCTTTATTAATTAAAATATTAAAATAAAATTATCTTAAATATTTTTACTTATTTAAGGTTGTTTGGGGACAAAGAGTATATCCGAGTTAAAATTTCTTTTATTTTTAACAAGTCACAAAACTAAATAAAGATATTTATTTTTAATGTTATAAAATTTATTTATGAAATATTATCAAGTAATACTCATTTTTATCTTAAAAATGATTTGGAAATCAATGGTGCAAGTTTTGTATTTTGAATCGTCGAATAAGTGGCCCAAACGAGTCCGAACCGATAAGTTATCGAAAACTATATTAAATAATTTACAAAATGAACCCCTGACTATTGGTTATTATCATTTCATATTATAAATTTTATTATATCTATAAAATTTATAATATTAAATTTCTTTCCATCTCTAATAAACACGCCAATACCCCACATGCACATCCCCGTTCTTCCCTCTCTCATGTATAAATAACGAGTCCACCGATTAAAAAACCCCCCCAGCAGCCGCCAATCATTGGAATTGTCTGTGTTTCAACGCTAGCACGCCATATCTTAACCATCGCTGGATGACCACACGTTGCGCGGAAATGATTTCTAAAGTCACTTTTACTATGTACTATTTAGTAAAAAGATGTGTTTCACCTTTGGACTCGGAAGATTGTTGTCGCGGGGGATGATTGGCACTTCGCACTTCTCTCTCGTCCTCCTCGTTGCAATTCCGGATCGTGTCTCGGTAGGTCCGTAGTCGCGTCCGACCAGCGGCACTGACGACGGCCGGGCCGCACGGCGGCTGTGGTGCCAACCCCTCCGGCTCTGATGATCCCGGGCCATGCTGCTAATAGTCTCGAGTCCTCGTCGCCGGTACATCCGGGACCTGGGGCTAACATCATCTCCTCGTCATTCATCGTCTTGTCTCCAGTCGTATCAATATCCCTTCATCGTGTACGCTCTATTATTCACTCGTTCTCAGACCAATCATACACATGTGCTAGCTCTCAATTAATTAAACTATTGTCTAGATAATATAATGCACTTTCACCCATAAGCACAACCAACTCACCAGGACCCGTTAATATTCAAAAGAAACTACTGCGTCCGCCGACGTGCAGAGAGACCCCCGCGCTGGTTTTAATAATAGTCGAGTGGTGTTCATAATCTTATAGACCATCTTCGAGTGTGTCCACTGGATGCGCTCTTTGGTTTTGTGGTTTATCACTCATGGGGAGTGCGGATGGTGTTTCACAGACATGGGTGCGATTTGGTGGTAAACCCAACGGGCCTTAGTTTGCGCGGGTTGGTGAGTCAAACACCGACCCGGGATTGTTGGTGTGTTGACGTCGGGTTTGTGGTCGTTGTAGCAGCCACGGTTGGCGGTTTGGGTTTGTGCAACCGGATTAGTGTCCTTGACGTTTTGGTTTTGGCAACCGCCGACTAAGGGTTGCGGGTTGGTTGTACCACCATTAGGAGGTTGGTGTATATGGGCACAGCTAGTAGTAGCAAACAGCAGCTTTTATTGCAGAAGCAGGGAGGGGGCTATAGGGGTGTTTAGTTGGCTGAGAAACCGCACAAGAGTGTGTTTGGCTTTGGGCTGTGAAACCGAACAAGAGTTGTGTTGGGTTTTGCGATATGTAAACCAATTAGTTTTGCGTTTGGTTTAGTTTTCACAACAAGGGGTGCGTTTGGGTTAGTAAGATTTACAAAGGGTGTGTTTGTTTGGGTTATGGCTGTCACACATCCACCGCAAGGGTGCGTTTTGCTTGTTGTACAGCAAACTAGGGGTCGTTTGGTTTTCGTGAAACAGGTTAGGGTGTGTATTGGTTTATTAAAAAGCCACAAAGGTGTTTGTTTCTGGGGTTTATGACCGGTTAGGGTGTGTTTGGGCGTTAACATCAAAGGCTGGTAAGGGTTAATGGTTTGGGAGCATCAGAAATCGAATAAGGGAGCGTTTGGTTTAGCGAAACAACGAGGGTTCGTTTGGTTTATACACTTGACTAATAAATATATCTCGAAACTTTATAAATTATAAATCAGAACTAAAATGGTGGTTAATGGTTAAATAAATATGGATATTATTAATTTGTTTAGTTTTAATATATATAAAATATTATTAAAACACGTAGATATTTTGCTACGAGTGTTTGTTGAAAAGGGGAAAAGAAAATATTAGGTTTTATAAATATGGGAAACGTTATATAACCGGGAAGGTCATGACGAAATTTATATAACTTTTTATATTTAGTAATGTTTTACTAAAGCCTCTATTATTTTAGAAATCGATAAAAGGGACTAAGTTATATTTTAAAGATATAATAATTTGTATTATACAATAACCGCATAAACGAACGAAAACTGTACTTTTACAATGAGATAAGTAGTTTAGACACGACTCGTCGAGGAAATGAAATATAAATTTATAAATAGTATTTATATTTTATAATTGCTCTTAGCCTACAAGATAACATATCAATTAGTTGTTAAAAACTTTACGAACATCGTTTAAACATAAGTGGTAACCTTAAAACGTACGTTTACGCCTATGCAAGAATTTCATATTTAATTAAGTGGTGATTTTGGAAACGGGTCAAACTAATTGGTTTAATCATTTACTCACACTTATTATCTAATACCTGAAAAGCATTATATACGTCAAATTAATCTTTTGATTTTTTGTCTTTGTTATATAATTCACGGTATGAGTTATATAAGGTTTTTTATCATAGGTATCATGATACAGAATTATTACTTACTTTGGTTCACTTTTAAAATTATTGATTTAACCAACCACCAAAACTATCTACAACTTGGAAATCTTAAAATCTTTGATCAACGTGAGCATTGAGGTGCTATCCAACGGAAACCCAAATTAATTATCCTAGGCTTGTGGGAATCTTAGTAGTTAAGTTAGCCGACTACGTCTTGATCGATAGCCGATTCGTTTATTTTTCGATCGTTTGTCGGTGCTTATTAGATGCTATCTGTCAATCATTTTATCATAATGTGAGTTTATGCCCTACGTTTTTCATGTTGTGATTTATATTTTGGGGTGAGAACATGCTTGTTTACAAATGAAATACAGATTGTTTACAAATTAGGGTTTACATACTCATACAAAGGCTCGCTATGGGATAATTACTTGACTTATTTTTGGTCACGATACAAATATTTTACTTTTGAAAAAGGATTACGGTACTTAGCTTAAGCGGATTAAGCTGATGGACAAAAATGGTACTCCGGGTGTTCTTGGGAGGGGACACCTTGGTAACGGGACAAGTAGCATATTTTTACTTTACTTGACGGGTGTTCTTCGGAGGGGTCACCGGTACGCGGGAGTATAATTCTTTTAAATCACTACCCGGGGTGTTCTTGGAAGGGGACACCTGTTGTTTGGGTAGTTTTTATAAGTTACGTCACAGATTCATGAACTGTAAATCAATTGGAGGAGTGAGCTCGAATGTTATAATATAGATCTATTTTGGGATTTGTTAACTCCCAGGTAGGGTATTAGGCTATCATCCTGGCAAACGAACGTTTTATAGGCATGTTGTTAGCGCTGCGCACTGTTATGTAATACGATCTATGCGGGATTGACAAACCCCGTTGGGTGATTAGCTATTCACTAGGGGTTAAACGAAGTTAATTAACATCGTCGTGATTACGATTGGATGGGATTCAGGGCACCCATCAAAATACATGACATTTTACTGTTTATTAGTGCATCGGTTTCTTGACTTAGAGTAATTATAATCACTTGTTTTATACTCCACATGGATATATTTATTGTGCTTAAATAAGTGGCAATACATACTTGAAAAACTTTTTGCTAACATTAAATTGGTCATGCATTCTTTATAAATCTTTGGGATAAGATTGGTACTTTTGGTGACATTAAATTGATAGTGCATTCTTTCTAAATCTTTGGGATAAGATTGGTACTTTTGGTGACATTAAATTCATCATGCATTCTTTATAAATATTTGGGATAATGTTTGGTTATCTGTTATTGACATTAAAAGTGTCGTGACATTCTTTATAATCATTTGGTCATTTTTACATGGTACGGTGATGACATAGTGGAAAAATACATTCATTTGAAACTTACATTCATATTTAAACTAACCTATGAACTCACCAACTTTATGTTGACCGTTTTAAGCATGTTTTTCTCAAGTGATATAGATACTTGACTTACTTGAAGTGCATTGGAGTCTATACATTCAAATTTTTCATGATGATGCAATTATAGGACAAATGTTATATCAATTTCAAGGAAATCAACGAGATTATTTTTCAAACGACACATTTAGAGGTCGTTCTTTTGTATCTAGCGATGTGTAACTAATTGAACGACTCTCGTTTAAGAGGTTTAATTAGAATGTCGGCAATGTTGTCTTATGAAGGAACCTTATCGATGGAGATATTTTCCTTTTAGACATTGTCGCGGAGGAAATTGTGACGAATTTCTATGTGTTTAGTACACAGATGTTGAACGGGGTTTTTTCTTAAATCTATTGCTCCTTTGTTGTCACACATTATAGGAATGTCATCAAGACGAATGCCATAATCAATGAGAGCTTGTTTCATCTATAGTGCTTGTTGGCATGCCTTTTCGGCGCTTACATATTCGGCTTTAGTAGTGGATATAGCAAGAGCGGTTTGCTTCTTCAAAAACTAAGATGTTAAACAACATCCCATAAACGTACAAATACCGCTAGTGCTTTTTCGGTCTACATAATCGCCGCATGATCAGAGTGGCCATATACTCACAGGGTTTCTATGCGGTCACTCTTAGGATTCCATAACCAAGTGCGTAGTGCCTTTATTGTATCGGAAGATACGTTGAACGCTTCAAGATGAGAGATTCTGAGGATTCTTGGAAAAGCGTGCATAAAAGGCAAACACTAAACATGATATCGGGCCTACTTTCCGTCAAGTATAATAAACTACCTATCATACCTCTATATTTAGTATTATCCACGGACTCACCTTCTTGTCTGAGGTGTCAGTTTTCATTTCCGTAGAATAGGCGGTTTTTCATTGGCCCATAGATTATTCTGAATCAAATTTCTTAAGCATTTCTTTTATATATTTTGATTGATTATAAGATCGATACCTCTTTAGATGTTTTTATTTGTAGTCTTAAGCACAAAAGTTATAGTTTGCACATCATAAATCTTTTCAAATATCGTGCTTGTCTTGGCAAATCATCACATAATTCTTGACAAGTTGTGCCAGAATATAATGTCGTCGACATATATTTGAACAATTATGAGATTAGAGTTTTTCTTTTTAGTAAAGAGTGTGTTATCTACCATTCTCATAGTATAATTATGTTTAATAAGAAAGGCTTTTAATCTATCATACCAAGCTTTAGGAGCTTGTTTAAGTCCGTAGAGTGCTTTCTTAAGTCTATAAACAAGATTAGGTTTTGTGAAGTTTATGAATCCTGGTGGTATTTGTGCCACTGTAATATCTCCTCATTAATAAAACCATTAAGGAATGAACTCTTCACATCAATTTGAAATAATTTGAAGTCTAGTGCGCATGCATATGCTAATAAGATTCTTATAGATTCTAATCTAGCTACGGGTGCATAAGTTTCGTCATAATCAATTCCTTCTTGTTGATTATAACCTTGGGCGACTAGCCTAGCTTTATTTCTAGACACGACACCATTTTCATCAAGCTTGTTTCTATATATCCATTTGGTTCCAATAATAGTCATATTCTTAGGATTTGGGATTAATTCCCAAACATCGTTTGCTACAAATTGGTTTAACTCTTCTTGCATAGCAACTACCCAACTTTCATCTTTTAAAACTTCATTTATATTATTAGGATCTATGGTTGAAAGAAAACAAAAGAAATTAATTTTGTCTTGAGCTTGTGATCTAAGAGTTCTTTGATTTAGGTTACCAATAATATTTTCTAGTGGATGACTCTTAGATTCTTTAATATTTATGATTTCATTACTTTCTAAAGATTTATCTTCGACATCATTGCCTAAGGGTCTTGTTTTATTAACCTCAATAGCTTCTTCTTTAACTAAATCATCATCATCTAAAGGTGATGTTTTAGACAGGGGAGGAGTTTCATCGAATGTCAGATTTAAAGATTCTTCAAATTTCATTGTTTGTTAGTTGAGAATTATATAAGCTTTACTATTTTGCGAATATCCTAGGAAGACTCCTTCGTACGACTTTGGGTCAAACTTGGTGAGATAATCTTTTTTATTAAGAATGAAGCATTTGCTTCCAAATACTTTGAAATAGTTAAGATTAGGTTTTCTACCTTTTAATAATTCGTATGGGGTTTTTCCTAAAATACGTCTAATTGAAATTTTATTAATTATATAAGTTAATGTATCGACCGCGTTACACCAAAATTTGTGTGGAACGGATTATTCATTTAACATAGTCCTACTCATTTCTTGTAGAGTGCGATTCTTTCTTTCTACTACCCCATTTGATTGTGGAGTACGAGGAGCAGAAAAATTATGAGCAATCCCATGAGAGTCACAATAGTTTCCGAATTATACTTCATTGTCAAATTATCGACCATGATCCGTTCTAATTAACACTATGGAACATCCTAATTTGTTTTGAATCATTTTACTAAATATTTAAAAAATTTCAAAAGCTTCGGTTTTATATCCTAAAAATCTAGTCCATGTAAATCGAGAGTAGTCATCTACAATTACTAAGGTATAACGATTTCCTCCATAAATCCGTATGGCGGAAGGGCCTAATAAGTCCATGTGTAATAGTTCTAAGCATCTAGTGGTTGAGACTCTATTTTTGGCTTTGTGACTAGCATGAGCTTGCTTTCTAATTTTGCAAGCGTCACAAAAATGTCGGTCGAATTTAAGCTTAGGTAGATTTCTAACAAACTCCTTAGACACTAGAGATTGAATTACTTGCATATTTGCGTGAACTAATCTTCTATGCCATAAGGTGAAATTTTCATCTTAAGTTGCAAGACAAATTTTATCTTCTGGTTTATTTCCTAGTTTCATCACATATAAGCCTCTTTTTCTAATTCCTCTACCTATGACTTTTTCGTCTTTAACTATTTCGCTATGGTGTTCGGTAAATATTACTTTGCACTTATTATCACATATTTAACCAACACTTAGCAAGTTAATTTTTAGATTATCTACGTGCTTAACATTTTCAATAATGAGGGAGTCATGAGAAATCGTACTTTTGCCTATGATGTTGCCACGTAAATTATTTCCGAAAACAACGTTACCTCCGTTGTATGATTTGTAAGTAGAGAATAGCTTTCGGTTAACCGTCATGTTTTTTGAGCATCCACTATCTTTAATCCACTCGTCGGGCTCAAAATTTATTCCCAAGCATATCTATTGAAATAACATAATAATTTAAACATTTGGTCCTCAATATCTCATGGGTCCGAAATTGTTAGTACCGTACATCCTTTGCATATGTTGCATTTGATTTGGATGCATAAAAGGTGGAAACCTTCCCCATGGAGCATAGTTTAGTTATTGGGGATTATTCCACATGGTGGGATATGCATTAGAGTAGTTTTGTCTATTTTTATCTCTCCTAGGTTGTGGTGTTTTAGGCCGAGGACGAGAACTATTATTTCTTTTTGGTGGTGGAGTTTTTGACCTAACTTCGGGTTTGTGAAATCCAACTCCTGGTTTTAAAGATGGTTTATAAAAACTTTTTACTTCATCATCACTTGCAACGGGAACTTTGATATTGTTTACAATTATATATTTGGGTTTCGGACTTGAATTTAATTCAATGGATTTTTCTTTAATAGACTTGGGTTCAAGTTCTTATGATTTTACAAAATTTATTTGTTTAGTTCCACTTGTTGATGCTTCGGCCGAATTAAATCCTAGACCCGATTTGTCTCCGGATGGTTTTCGAAAACTTGGCATTTTCTTAAGCGAGTGAGTGTTTTTATCAAATTGATCAAGTTTAGCTATTTCCTCCTTAAGTTTTTTGTTTTCATTTTTAATATTTTGACATGTTTTACATCCAAGATTAAATACTTGAGTTATGATATATAGGCATACATAATAGACCTACAAATAGGCCTAATCCATTCACATTTTGACAAGTGTCAAACACTCATTCTCTCTCTCCTACAATAAAGTTCACCAATCAAATTTTTCATTCCACCAATTATAATTGTAGGTCTATTTTTTGGCACACTACTTAGGCCTACAAATTATTTTTCTAAATACTTTGTCTTTCTCTAATCAAGATACTTTTTCTTTTAATTCGAGTACCTCATTTTTAGCAGCCAATTTAAAATTAGTTTTATGATTTATTTTAGACATAAACATTTAGACTTAATTCTGCATAAACTAAAATATTCACTATCTAAGTCTAATTCATCTATTGACGATAAATCATCACTATAAAATTCGGTTTCGGAAGGTACCTCATTAGGCGCTTGAGCTACGAGACAATTTTCATCTTTAGTCTTTTCTTCCTCATCTTCCCCACTATCGCTCAATGTTCCTCTGACAAAAGCCTTTTGGTTCTTGCTTTTTGGTGGCTTTGGGCATTCTCCGATGAGGTGATTTAGATCTCCGCATCTAAAACATTTTCCTTTTCTTTCGCTTTTACCATTTTTGTCATCTTTACTTCTTTGGAACGACTTTCTTTCATCGCGTGGTTGTCTTACAAACCTTCCCCGTCTTTTGAAGAACTTCTTGAAATCTCTCATAGCCATAACATATTCTTCATTTTCATGATCGAAGGTTGAACTTTCTTCATCACTAGATTCCCTTTTAGCCTTCAAAGCGAGAGATCTACTTTGTTCTCAATTTTGCCTTTGACAGCAATTCAAATCTGTCTTTATAATCACTTTCATATACTTTCAAGTTCCGATAAGTTCTGTCAAGATAGTGATGTCAAATTCTTCCGACTCTTCAATAGCCATGACTTTTGTGCGCCATTTAGGATGAAGTGCCCTAAGAAATTTCCTAACATAGTTCTTGCTAGAAAAACCTTCATCAAGTGCTTTTAGACTAGTAATGATAGTGTTAAACCTAAAAAAGCATTATCTATTGATTTCTCTTCTGGAATCGTAAATTGTTCATATTGTTGAACAAGGAGATCTATTTTGTTATCATTGACTTGACTATTACATTGGTGAGTGATTAGTAAAGTATCCCAATTTTTTTTTGCGGTTTTACACATAAAAATGATTTCATATTCTTTACGTGGCGAAGCATTATAAATTACCATTTTAGCTTCATTATTTTTAGCAAGTTTCTTTTTAAAGAGCATTGCCTTTGGTTTGACAAATGGTACAATTTCATCCTTTTTAGTTTCAGGATTATTTTGAATAGAAGGAAAATCACCATAGGTAATAACATGCCAATGATCTAGATATTTTGATTTCACATAAGTTGCGAATCTATTTTTTCAATAAATAAATCCATCACTTTCAAATAGTGGTGGTCTTTGCATGGATTGCCCTCCTAAATATTTTTCCGATTTCATAGATCGATTCAAGTTTTAAAATATAATTTATTTTAAAAATCTTGTTTGACGTGGCTTCTGATACCAATTATAGAAACTAGAAGGAGGGGGGGTTTGAATAGTTTGCCGCTTTTCAAATTAATGTGACGTTTGTATATAAAAAGTTAGATTCGATTGTATGTGATCTCAATGTACAAACAATATGAACAATCTAGTTAAGTAAAATAAATGAAATAAGTAATAATGTAAAATTTATAGAAAAGAGATAAGAGTTAGAAAGATAAATCCACAACACACAGATTTATAGTGGTTCGGTAATGAAGCTCCTCTTCGCCCTACTCCACTCCTCGAGTACCCAACTCGAGAGTTTTATTCACTATGTCAACAAATTCCCTTTAAGCGGAGAAAACCGTACATAAGTAGCTTACACCAATTTCCGACACTAAGCCAAATGTCGAGTCATAATCTTAGCTAGAACCAATATACCACACGCTTGTATTTTGAGGCCTAAAATACTAACCACACTAACAAGATATCACTTCACCTAAACACTAACACTGTAACACCCCCAAATTGGGTCGCAGCGGAATAAGGATCTCCGGGGCGTGTTACTTCATAGATCAATAACACAAGATATATATAGAACGACCAAAAAGTCATTTTAAAACTGATACATTGGATTTAACAAATATTTGATACAAATAGCCCGAAGCTTTAACTTGTTCCTTATTATTATTACAAAGATACTGGTTCACAACACATGAGTTTCCCAAAACATAATACAACCATATCTTTAGCATGACATCCCAAAACAAAATCACCAATGTATCCTTGGCACCTTATGCTTACTGATCTCCTGAAAAACATTGCTTTAAAACATCAACAATAATGTTGGTGAATTCATAGGTTTGATAAATCATAATATGCAGGACCGCAAGACTTTCCCCGTGATAATGCAACACATGCAGACATCACAAAACCCGATTACATTTTCCTAAGCTCATGACACTGAAGCTCGACAATCTTTCTTGCAATAATATATATTGCAATTTCTGCCCGATTAGATGTTCAACAAAAACAATAAAACCCAAAACATCCCCAAAATTCGACATGCAAAATCGTTCCGTGTATCCCGTGATAGCTATCACACACCAACGGGAATCGTTTTCCCCAAATAGATCAATTCATAACATTCGCGCTCCATAAAGTAATTAACAACACATCAAATGCAATTGACAATTCGTGATAAATATGGGCTCAACTTGGGTTATCGCTACTTAGGCAAACATGTAATCAATATAAAATATACACTTGCGTCCAATTTATAAAACAAAGCATGTTTCCACCCCAAGTTATAAATCATTGAAATCGTAAAAATATGGGGCTATGAACTCACCTTGAGTTCTGATAATCCAAATATCACAGATAACGCGTCACGCAAATCGTCAGATGCAACCTATTTAAATTAAGGTCGTATAAGTACCAATGTACTTAGATTAACTAAACATCATATACAACAAGTCTATGATATTAACATTCATACTATCGACGGCCTATCAATAATTAAGAGTCTGAGTGAACGAATGAGGAATATGACACTTTAAAGTCAGTAAATACCAGCAAACTCACGATACGCCACCCCGAAGAGGCCTCATTTGAAACTCCCTATAATATAGAACTTTGAATAACCACATATAAATACATATAGTTCAATCACCAACTAATTGGTTTTGGTAAAATTTGTGGTTAATAATAAAAACGTTTATAATATCCGTTGTATTAAATATAGCATGAACTTATGTGCGTTTAAGGCCCCGATCTGACGTTTCTTATGCCCATAAGCTTTCTGTATTAAGATGAATTTATCATAATTAGACATTTATCATATTTTTGACCCTCTCTGAACAAACTTTTTACTAGTTCACATCATTTAAAAAGTTAATTTTAAAAACTTTTTAATTTACCGAAAAGCCGCGAAATAACAATAACTAATTTCGATATTGAATTGAAAAATTACGATTCTTATCTTATCATTTAGAATCTAAGAATATGTTATTAGTTAAAATTATCATACTTTCGTTTGATTTAGTTTTTTATAAAAAGTTATTTATAAAATTCGATTTAATTAACGTAAACTCAGTAATTAGCATAACTTTTTCGTTATATTATCCGTTGACAAGTTTCTTACCTTTCGGAATCGTCCATTGAGTCTTAGAATATTTATAAACATAATATCCACTGTTTCGGAATTCGAACTCCAAATAAGCCCTTTATATGTATGTCATAACTTATTTATTAAACTTGTTTTATATACTTTTTAACTAAGTTAATTCCACATGTTTTTCCAACACTCTTAATATACTATATCTTATATATCATATAGTCCATAGATCATATTTTTGTCCTTGATGTTTCCGACAGGTCCTCAAGTCCTCACAAAACATTTTTATCCATAGACCCACCATAAGAAAACTTTTTTACAACAAGTTCATCCATAACCCTTTAACACAAAATCCATAATTGTACAAGTCTTTACCCTTCCATGTTGACCTTATTTTAGTGCCAAATAAACATGACTAAAAGCTCTAAACAAGGATTAACAAATTATATATCATACTTTTACTTGAAAAATATTCAAGTGGATCTTTAAAACCCTAATTAGCAACTTAACACTTTTTTAATCTTAATCAATATTGTAAAGTACGTATGAATCAAATTTAAAACTTCATAATAACATCCATACAACAGTTGTATAGCTCATAAAACTAATAATTTACAAGAAAATCCATGTTTACAAGTTAAACATATCCTAATGGTGATTTCACTACATAAACATCACATATACATATAATCATATAGATGAAAAGTTAAGGGCTTAAGATAACCTTAATGGGATGATGTATGATGATGACAAGTAAGTGCTAAACCCTTGTTTAGACTTTAAACCCAAGATTATAACCCTTGAAAACCTTAATCTTTTCCAAAACTCTACACTTGAATTATCTTCCTTAAACTAGGGCAAATGGTTATCCCAACCTTCAATACTTCTAGAATGAAAACCTAAGTAGAGTACAAACACTTGTATGGTGATATAAAATCAAGGTATGGATTTATTATATGGGGTGTTTTGGGCCGTGGCTTATCATAGAGCAAAAGGGAGAGATTTTTATCTTTTCACTAAGTGTTAAGTGTATGTATGTGTTATCTATGAGATTACTTGCATCATATATGAGCTAGATAGTCAAAAAGTTTGCAATAGTATCCAAGAGACAAATGAAGTGATTTAAGGAAGACCTTAGGTCCTAGGTATTGAGTTTCTTGCATAATTGTCTCATGGTTTAATTAAGAAGTGAAGTACATTGCAAGTTGTATGATTTTGAGATATTTCTTGGATACATATCTCCAAATCTGGCCAAACAAAGATATATATGATATATTTTTGTGATTTTTGATTTTGGTGTAAATGTGTGGGTATTTGTTGAAGCGTAGAAAAGTTTTGGTGGTTCCGGGTATGCCTAAATGCAATTTATCGCGAAACGTATACATTTTACGTATCCGATAAAAATAAAATGAACAAGGATCATAATTATTTTCAAAATAATTATTTAATACTTGATTGATGTAAACGCTTAATTGTTTGATGCCCGTTTACATTGAACGCTAATTTTTAGCTTACGCGATTTTACTTAATACATGAAATTACAAGCAAACGCGTACGACACTAAAAAAAATAGATAGAATTATATCCGACGTCGTCATGACTTGAAACACAGTGTTATAAACACGATTACCCCATCTAACTAATTAACACAAAATACAATCACACGAGATATAAATGAATTACAAGATGCACCACAATCGTAACTACGTTACTTGAACACCAACTAAGCTATAATACATCTTGACTTGATGATAAGAAATATTCTTCTCTTGCACTTGATGATCTAAGCTTGAATCACTTAGAAACAAAAGCTTAAGATTAAATGATCAAAGAATTGTAAGAGATGTATAAACTGATTTAGAACAGAAAAAAAAGTGCAAAAGGTGATAAATCCGTGGGAAACAATCCACTATTTATAGACAAAGCTGGGAGCGTTATTTACTTGGGCCGACCCCCTTAGACTCATAGGCCCACCCTTATCACTACGAGAGGCCCCGCCATAGCAGGACGCATCCACATTTTTGTCTTTTTCTATGGAGGTGCTTTCCTGGATACAATTTTATTCATTTTAGGTGAAAATTTGAATTTAAAATATTTTATTTTGAATACAACATTTTCTTGTAAATACCAAAACAGATTTGTATAAGTTTTAAAAAATAATTATACATTTATAATAAATGTAAGGTTTAGAAAAGATAATTCCCTTTGATCATAAATAAATTAAGCATTTATTTATTCATACCTTTAAGTGATTACTTTTCGAAATAAAAATTTACGACTAATTACTTGTTTACGTTTAATTTTTACATAGAGTGTTTTTTACATTTTGTGATTATCAAAACGTAGAGAAGTCGAAAAATATCAATAACGTTTTTAGGCATTATTTCTATCAACATAGCGAATTCGTCTTTCATTACTTTCCCCCCAAAGGTAAACAATCCTATATTTATTAAAGATTATCGTTCTATTTCGCTAATTGGGTTACAATATAATATCTTAACTAAGATTCTAGCGAATCGGTTAGCATCTGTGGTGAACACTATTGTTAGTCAGGAGCAGTCGGCGTTCATTGCGGGACGTCAAATTCTTGACGGTCCTCTTATCTTGAGTGAAGTCATCGATTGGTACAAACAATGCAATAAGAAAATGATGATATTCAAAGTCGATTTTGAGAAGGCATTTGATTCAGTTAATTGGAAATACTTGGATTATATCCTGGAGCAATTCAGATTTGGTCTCAAATGGAGGGGTTGTATTCGGGAATGTTTGCAATCTGCACACACATCTATTCTCGTTAATGGTAGTCCAACATCAGAATTCTCTATCAAAAGAGGATTAAGACAAGGAGATCCGTTATCTCTGTACCTGTTTATTCTTATTATAGCGGGTCTTTACATCGCTATCAAGGATGCTTTTCAAGCAAGCTCAATAAGAGAGTTAAGGTATGTAAGTCGGGTTAGCGGTTTTGTCCCTTTTTTTATGTGGATGATGTCAGTTTATATCACGGGAATAGGAACCGAGTAGATATGGATAATATTATCGGCTACTGAATGTTTTTTTCTTAGCCTCAGGTTTACTAATAAACATCAACAAATCTAGTGTCTTTGGTATCGGTGTCTCAACAGAAGAGTTAGAAGAGATGGCGCGCATCACAGGGTGTTCGTCAGGTTTGTTTCCTATGCTATCTTAGGTCTTCCAATAGGTTTTCTAATATGAATTTGGTAGCTCATTGGCAAGGGATGCATGATAAATTCAAGAATAGATGATCTACATGGAAGGCAAGACTTTTTTCTATTGGAGGTCATTTGACATTAATAAAGGCGGTGTTGGGAAGTGTTGGTATAATACAATATTGATGTCGATCTTTAGTATTGCCATAACAAAACTACAAGGTTTAGCACCAAAAAATACACTAGACCATTAAAACTTAAAAACAATAAACACCATTGGTTATTATAGAACCTGAATGATACAGCCATCGAATCTTTTCTCATCCTCTCTTGCTTCAAACTTGACATATTACTTCAATCTTTCCTGTTAATATCATCAAAGTTCACGGAAATAAGAAAAATTGATATAGAGGGGTGTTTGGATTGCTGATTAAAACGGCTTATATACTTTTTTGCTTTTATGTAAACTTGATATTTGATATGTGAAACTGATACAAGCACTAGTTCAATAATTTTTAATAAGCAATCCTAAAAAAGATGAAATTAAGGAGTATAAATTTTGACCTGTTTTGTGAGAGGATGAATGTGAATCAATGACGAGAATCTAAGGAGGCAGAAAACGGCTTATCTGATACGCCATCATGTTCCTCATCTTCACCTTGAATTCGTGTTGGAATACGAAACCCTAAAAACCCATCTAATCCATAAGCATATCCAGACATAGAAGACGGGTGATGAAAATCAAATTAAAACCACTTACTAATTTTGTAGATCTGGATTAATGTTTGCTCGATCCAAAAAAATTTAATGAATTCGAGTAATAAGAAACCCTCCCCATTAAACAGGTATATGTAAACTTCTATTTCTTTGCTTTTTAATTCGAGTACCAAGAAACAAAAAGAAAAACGAGATCTGATTCGGATTAAGAAATAAACAAAAATGGTTGGTGCTCAGGTTCGGTTGATTTACGACATGTTCTTATGGTTCGTTTATTGTGGATTTGAGACCATGTTGTTGTTGCTTGCTCAGATTCGCTGCAGGTAGTGCTGTAGTGGTGGTGATAAGGTGTGTGTGGCTAGGGTTTGGGGTGAGGCAGACAAATGATAGATAAATATTTTAGATCTGTATTATTTGGTGGGATGGTTTATATCACTTTATTGTAATACCTATAGTACCCTTTTCAGCTTTTGTATAATTGCAAAGAAATACTTCAATTTTTGAGTAATTATAATTTTAGCACTTTTAATCTTAACCTTTAATCAAACATATCCAATGGCCCATATTCATTTTAAATAGTTCTGTAGATTCTGTACAAAAAAATGGTTCTGTATTGAAAATCCTGATATATATATATATATATATATATATATATATATATATATATATATATATATATATAATCCGGATCGATTGAGAAGGTTTTTATTTTGAAAAGATTGAGAAGGTTTTCAAAAATGATAGATTTTTAACTTTGATTCAAGTTTTTCAAACGTAAAACTCATTTTAATGTGATTATAATTCAAAATGTGTAAATTTTTTTTGAATCAATGTTAAAAATCTCTCGATTTTGCGATATAAGTGCAATACTGAATCATCTGTACAAATTTACTGAACCATTAACATAACTCGATTTTAACAATGATTTGTGAATCAAATTTGTGATCTTTAGATTCGATTCACCATTAAACGATGTTTACTTGTGAATCAAATCAAAAAATATGAATCAATTTGCTCAAACGAAGATTTCTCAATCTTCTCAAAATAAAAACCTTCTCAATGGAACCGGAGCATATATATATATATATATATATATATATATATATATATATATATATATATATATATATATATATATACA
>BQNB010013872.1:62709-76308 GCA_026074375.1 Tanacetum coccineum
ATTTAGTTGATCTCCTGATCCACTCTTTGAATTAGATTCCACCATAACAATCTAAAGTTACTAGGCCATCTCTCAATATCCCTTCACCCGAGAAACAAACATATTCTAGTCGCTTTTGGCTGCTAATAGAATTGGTTTTATTTCGCAAGGGTACATCTTGAGGTGAGATCCTTATAGAACATTATCATCTTAAAGAACAAATGGGTGAATCCTAGCCACTCATTTTTTTCATCAAAATCAAAAATAAAAAAACGCCACTTTCCATCTTTACTTAAAAATAAATATCTTGCTAAACGGTAAATCGTCAAAGAAAAAAATCACCATCGCGACGAGTATTTTTTTATCTTTCTATAGAGGGGCACTTCTATATACTTTCGACGAACCTTTTTTTTGAATTTTTTTTTCAGTCACGTCTAAAAAAATCACATGTGATTTACGAAAAAAACACGTGTGAATTATTTTCTGAAAAAAAAAACAAAAAAATTCGTCGAAAAAATCAACATGTGATGTGATCACAAATCACATGTGTTGTCTCACAGACGTGACTGAAAAAAAAGTACGTCGAAAAAATCACCATGTGATTGTGGTAACAGATCACATGGATTGTGATACAAATAACAAATCACGACATTCTGAAATAAAAAAAAAAAAGTTCGTCGAAAGAAAATCACATGGTGATTGGGATGCAAATCACTTGATTGTGATACAAATCACATGGTGATATATTCTGAAATAAAAAAAGTTCGTCGAAAGAAATCACATGTGATTGTGATGCAAATCACATGTGATTTTTTCAGAAAAAAAAATCAAAAAAAAAGTTCGTCGAAAGTATATAGAAATGCCTCTCTATAGAAAGATGATTTAATTCTCGTCGCGATGGTATGTTTCGTTTTGCGTAACGATTAACGGTTTGTGAGATATTTAATTTTTAAAAATAGAGAAAGTGGGTTTTTTAATTCAAATTAAAATAAGAATTTGATTAAAACCCATTAGATGGAAATAAAATGGATTGGTTGAGATGGAATTGATTGTTCTTTAATTAGATAATGTTCTACATGGAACTTTTCTCGTACATCTAGTCACTTTCGTCACTTGCAACAATATGAGTCAAATAAAAAAATGTTTAAATTCCAAAAAAAATAGTGTTCAGAGTTACCCTATATCAACTTAATTGGGTGCTCAATGTTTATATATGATTTTTATTGTTAAAAAAAATATATGCCCAACCGTTCATTTGTTCTTGATAAAATTCCTTCGAATAATTCTCGAATTAACCTTCTAAGCTTGCACTTAAACTTGAAGTTAATTTTTGATCTTAGAATATGTTTTCCAGATTACAATAAATATAATTAATAGTAAATAAAGAAAACAATTTATAAATATAGAATCTGTTAATAATATTAATCCAATTTTAAGAAAGTGTTTTTAATTCTGTAACATAGAGTCTGTCTTAAGACTGTTGTCTATAATAGGTGTATAAACAAACAATAACATAAAATCATAAAGTGTAGAAAACGATACCGTAATTCGTTTGATTGTTGAGACACAAAAAAAACACAAGTAAGGAAAATGTTGAGGCATGTGATGCTCATAGTCTCCTTAAGACAGATTTGTCCTCTCCGCGGTGCTTGAGAATCGTGAAAACCTATCTCCCAGGATACAACAACAACGGATAACTCCGTTAGCACAAACGTGTTATCAAGGCAAACCAATACGTGCATTCTCTCTATTACGAACGGACACACAAAGAATCAAAATGAATGTTAAACAAACGGAGAGGAGTGTGTTTTGTTTCTTGGTGTGTCAAATATGAGAGACCTCTCGATACATATGAGAAATAAGATGAAGGATAACGGTCGGTGTAATTAACACTATTAATTTTTACTAATGACTCATAATTACAAAGTTAACAAGATTTTGATACCCGCGCTTCGTTGTGGCGCGTTTCTTGTACGTCGATTTAAAAAAAATATGTACCATAAAGTATAATAACTGGATACAATTTGCGGAAACAATATTAAATGGAATATGTTCGTCTATAGTCATTACATTCGAGAAAGCAGCAAATGCTACAGGACATAATTTCCACTCCTTGGGCTTGTAATCTTCAAGAGAAACAAATGGTAACATAAATGGTGATCACATCGGTTACCATGTAACGACCATATGATTATCTTTGTATCTCAACAATTTGTTTCATAATCGGCCTTCTCTATTGCAATCAAACCCAAACGCCCATTCTTGAACAGTCGCCGCTCCGTGGTTTGAGCTCCCATATCACCTCTTTCTTAGCCCATGTCCAACCTAAGGTCCATCCGGGAGGTGAGATGTGGCAGTATTGCTGGAAATTATACATAGTAACGACGACCTGCAGAAAACAAAATTATCATATGAGTAGCCACATCAAAGATCTTAATTGCACATGCCTCGGAAATACGTAGAAAATACGTACATGCCTCGGAATAGTTGATGAGCAACTCAAAACTATTCGGGAGTGTTTTTATATACAACGTACTATGCTTAGTTAAATCGCAGCGGTTCAAATGTTCATTAGTCATTAATTTTTATTTTATATACAAAATACTATGCTTACTATGCTTATATAAAACATACTATATAGCCCATACCGAAACTTATCAGAATATAGTCATGTTATTATTGATGTTACGGATATGATGATATCTCATGTTATTACATCTAAACTACCATAATCAAACTTATCAAATATACTTAGCACTTATACTCACCGACCGATGTGGAGAACCGCAACGTGGAAGCGGAGCCGAGCAGAGATGGACTCAGGAACAGATCTCTGAATGTGGATCCGACTTGGCTACCATAAGGAGCTTTGTAAGGCGGATGTCACCGACCCCAAACCTGCTTCATTTTTCACTAGTCTTTTATATCATCTCATCATAAAAACCTACAAGCCACAATAGATTGTGTTTATGGGCTGCTATTGGGCTCGGGTCTTACTTATTAGGTCCGAAAGTTTGATAATCTTTGGGGCTTTAGCAGGTAATCTTCGGGTTTTCTTTTCCGGCTATTCAATAATTTCCGTACTTTTGTTCAAATATTCTCGTTTCGTACCTAAAATGATAAATAACAACTTTAAACGAACTAATATAAAAATGATCAGCCAGATGTGAAGTAGCAACATATTCAATTTTTACTTCCAACGCTGCTTCAAATGAAATGAGCCCGTGAAGGTATTTCGACTGTTTATACGAGTCTAAACTTAATGATATATTATCGTTTTTGTCATTGTCGTTTAAAAATAATTCTTAAATAGGTTTAGTTTGCCATCAATTCCAAAAAAGTACGAAAATAGAAGTTTGGCAAAATGATATCAAACGACTACTGCAATTAAAGTAGTGGTGTTAATCGGTTCGTGTTAGGATCAGATTCTAGTAGCTAGACAATATCAGATCAATACAATGATCAAAACAGGGAGTTTTAGGACAAGACTTAATTTTGTAACACATCGAGAGTGTCATGTTTTTATCAAAATTCATCAACCGTTAATTCATTTACTGGACCAAATCGATATCCAGTTGTCACAAGTTTGATTCATATAGAATCTCGCAAGTCACCTACCAAGAGCTTGTTTGATGCTGGCTCAAGCAGGATTTCCATCTTCATTGTGAATACATTAGTATCACTCGGATGTTCTGGCAAATATCACAATGATATTGCGTAGGACTCTTGTTAACAGCTTGTGAACTTGATGATGTTCAACAAGTGTTTGAAATGGAATGTGTCCTAACGAGATTTTTATTGATCTCTTGGCTCTTGACCTCGATAAGTTGCATTTTGGGTTTTAGTTACTCGGAGGCTGGAGGCATATTTGCCACCTATTCAATATCAACAATCTCGGAGTGGAGATGTCTATAGTTAACGTGGTGTTATCTCCGTGAAAATGAGACAAGTTTCTGTTGAGAGAAACCCGAATGGCTGGGAAGGGTTGTGCATTGCATCACTGGGTCCATGATGTCATTTTCAATGCAGTTATTATCTTGTTGATTGGATACAGCATATGTATTGACCGGTTTTGCCTTAAGTTGTGTGGAGGGTTTTTTCTTTTGACCCTTGTTTCCATACATTTCTTTTTCATTTCTTCAACGCCTTCAATGCTTCTCCAAGTCGTCATTACTTAACACATTGGTGTGTTTGTTCAGTGTTAACTCACGTCTTTGTCGGCATTATTCCCCATATTCTTTATCTCCAATCATACTTTGGACTGCTATTTCTACTTTGGATTTTATCCTGGGTAGATCCTCCGGTTCTGGTTGGATCAATATGATTGTTCCTAACTATTACCACTTATGTCTTATGAATCAGTCGTGAAATTAAGATGTTGTTGGGTATAAGATCGAACCATAAAACCTTTTCTTTAGCACATTGAGTCGAATAGATCATATTTTAATTACATTTTCTCCCCTTATTTTAAATAATAAACACTTAGTTTTTGAAATACCTTGTGATTAAAATATGTCTTGAAAATTCCGTGGGAGAAAATATGGTCTGCATGAATGGTTTGGAACATTTTGATAATGTTTTGAATACATAAGAATGGTCGTTGATGATGTATCCAAGAACATTAAAACGTTGTTTTTTGAAAAACTCCCCCTCAAAAATAGGACCAATTGAAAAATTGTTGTCTTTTGAAAACATTGTGAGGGTTGGAGTGTTGAACACACAATTTTGAAAGATTATGAATTGTCATCGAGAAATTCTTGAAAAATTATGTTCAACTTTTTGAAAAACCAAATGTTAGAGGACTTCTCTTCTAACGGTAAGGGTAAGCGCACTAAAACGTACACTATCCTTTTTCTTGAGCTAAAAACATTGAATGTCTTATAAGAACAGCTCAAGACCGAGAAACGTTAATTTTCTCGTTGTGAGGATAAGTTATAAACCTTCCTTTATTTGAAGTCCGGGTTATGTACTGACATTTGCACATAAGCCATTTAGAAAATTAGAAATGACATGTTTTGAAACTATTTGCAACTCTCGCTCGAACTTCATTTACACACCCGTGTCAATGTTAATCGACATTTCTAAGCACGTAAATGTTATCGATTCCAAGAGACATGTCGAGAAGAATATTTTTGGAAATTTTCTATTTTTCAGATTTTGTATTTGTATATATATACCTGTTGTCCTCAGCATTGCTATGTGAAGGTGGAATAGTAATTCCAACTTTTGTCGTGATGTAGTTGTCTTGACTACTAGAGGAACAACTTTTGGAACCAGCTTTGAACTTGACTGTTCATTGCTGTGGTCTTGAATTCTGAGTTCTGAACGGTTATGATCAGAAGTCATTTGATGAAGAACGAGGCCTGAACTGATGTGAACAGACATCATTGCCATGTAGACCGAGGCTTGATCTGCAGCGATCAAACGTCTTTAGAACATTGAGGAACGGGGCCTGAAGTGTTATTTTCAGCAGACACCATTTATCGTTGACGACCGAGGCTTGAACTGCTTTGTTCAAATGTCATTATGAAGATTTCATCTTTTGTGAAACCATTCTGGCACTGGTTTCTTTGATATCAAAAATTTTAGCAACCACACTCTAAGATTTTCCTACTTTTCATTGTATAGTGCATCTGCATTTATGTCAATTCGTTGTTGCTTTTGACCATTGAATGACGTACCTGCACTTAAACCCAGAGTTTGTTTTGCATGCATGAATATGAGGGATATCTACTATTGGAAACCTTTTGGGGGTTTCATGTCATACATTATTTGTGCTAAAGGCGAATTATCTTTCAGTGAAAACCATCTAAGACCGATCGTCTTGAAAATTTACCGTCGTTTCCAGCTAAGGACAAGATTCTCAGGAGTCATTGTTTTCTCAGGGACAGTGGTAGTCTTTTTGTTTGCGAACCTATGTACTGTGGGGATCTGTCTTTTGGTTTTTAGATTGCACTTGACTTTTCTACAGGCATATTATCTCTTTGTGGTACTTATGGGATTTTGCATCACTTATTCGTGCAGTGCCCCCCAAAATTACGCAGGATTTAACCTTGAGAGGTATTTAAGACGCATTCATCATGATTTGCACTGTAAAGGCCACTTTTTGCATGTAGGACTCATTGCAAGTCATTTGAACTTTCAAGAATGGCTTTGGTTTCTATGTTCTCCTAAGTGAACATCTTTGTTTTGAAACTGACTACTCATTGATGCTTGCCAATTCTTAGGTTTTGGTTTGCAACCTTTGAGTAATGTTGGGTAATCTAGCAGGATCTTCATACTAGGTTTTCCATACACTTCTTGTCTTTCTGAAGTTGTGTACTTTTCGTAGCTTTCTCTGGTTAGTAAGATTATGAAACCATGTCATTTGTGCCTACTTTTATCCCTTGGTGATGATGTGAACATGCTTTGGGCAATTCCTAGAGGGGCCAGGTGCAATCACTTTGGTGTTTCGAACTGCTTGTTTTATAATCTGAGGCAAATTCTGTTGAGTGACTTGTTTAAACAAACCATCCGACACATTAGTTTTATTAACCGACTGTTTCGTTTGGGAAAACTCTCATTTTTTAGGAGAATTTGAAAAAGGAGTCGGTTTTCCTAAAACTGATGGTATTGGAATTCGTTGAGCATTTGGTTGTCGAACAATAGATGGTTTATCAAACTGAGTTTCCACAGACTTTCCCTTGCAGTTCTCGATGAGTTTCTTTAACTCACTTATGGCTATGTTCTTGTCTTGCATTTGAGCTTTCAAATCTTGTATTTCATGATATTGTTCACGTTCTTTTCGAAATACATTTGAAGCATTTTCTTTGCAAACTGGGTTGTTTTTCATCTGTTCTTTACAATGTTGTAAAGAAAGTTCAAGAGAAATCGAGTGTTTTTCAAGTTTAGCAAAACTCTTTAAAAGCTTATTATGAACTTCGTTATTAACAGATTCAGTTTGTTTTGAAAGCTTTTGTGCAAGACATTCACATTCTTTGACTTTATGAAGATACATGCATTGTAATTCAGCATAAGCATTTAAATCATACAGAGAATGCAAATATGAACATGTAACATCTTTAGACACACACTCTTCAAGAAGTAGATCATTACATATTTGAAAATTCAGCTTTTTAGATTCAAGTTCGTCCACTCTTTTTCAAGGGGATTTATGTACTTAATAATCTTCATGCATTTCGTTTTTAGTTCATGTTTCCACAACGAAAGCTATCATTTTGTGAGTTTTAATGGAATAGCATTAGAAAGTTTTTTATCAAAAGTTCCATATCATGAGCAGTTGGCACCCGAAAATAATCACTAGTATGTTTAAACCAAGTTTGATCAAATTTCCCTGAATTGATGATGTGTAAAGTCTTCTTAAAACTGTCTACTTGTTCTAATGAATTTGAAACGGGTAGAAAGGCACGTTGTTAGCAATGTGTGGTTTTGTTCTAACGAAAACGTTTTCTCACATTGTATCTTCCTAACTTCTTTTGCGCGTTCCAACTGATAAAGATACTCCAGTGAGGGTGCTTTGAAAATTTCATAAAGACTATTCTGTCTAGTGTAGTCGTATGGTTTCACTGTGTCTTTATCTAATTTTGATCTACTCTCGTTATCAAGAGTCATGGTCTCTTCCCTATCAGGGGCAAATCTGTTTGCAGGATCAGAAGTATCATATGGGATCTCATACAAACAGGGCTTTTCAGATTGAGCTTTCTTGAGGTACCTTGGATTGGCAAAGGTTAGTCTACCATTATATGTCGCACATTTGGGTGCTAACATATGAATGGTCTGAATTGACTGATTACGAGTATAAACAATTTCGTTCAAAAACTTTAACTGTTTGTCCATTTCAATCATCTTGTCAATATCTTTTTCTTCCTTAACCTTTAAATCCGAAATGACCTTTGTGTTCTCTTTGAGATAACCTTCCAGTTGTGACCTTGTTAAAAGACTCTTTTTGACTAATTCATCGTGTTTCTGATTAAGAACTGAAATTTGCCATAGTGCTTTAGTTTTCAAACCTTCTTTATTCAATGTCTCTTTAGAGCTAATAGTCCTAAGTTTCATTTAACTTTGTTTGAAGAATTTATAATCAATCGGTCCGGTCATTTAAAGGCTTTGTACTTCTCAAAACTCATTTTCCGTTTGTTCTGAAGTGAACCAGCAACTATCCCGACAACTAATAGCTCCCCCAGAGCACTATGGTTTCTCAAGGTATGTTTTGCACTTTTCCAATTCTTGAGTCAATGATGCGTTTGCTTTCTTTAATTGCTTTAAAATCGTTTTGTTTTCCTCAGTATCAAGAGTCAAATTAGCAATTAAATTAGCAAGCGCAGCACGCTCATCAACACATTCAGCCACATTTTGATCAACCTGATTATCATTAGTACATATATTTGATGAATCAGGAATGACATTGCTATCATCCTTCTCCAAAACATATGTGTCGTTAATGGATTCAGGTTGCTCGGAATGTCGTCTACATGGCAAACACTTCATTTTCATCTGTTTTTAATGGTTTTGTACCTGTTCAATGGCTGACTGTAGAAATTGGATTTCTTCAGGTGGAGGACCTCCTGATCTTTGCCATGTAACTGTAATGTGCTTCTAATTTCTGTATCAATCTCTTCATCTGATCAATCACACTGCTTGTTTCCTCTCATGAACTTGTAACCGATATTGAAACCTCTTGAAACCTTACACGTTTTTGAATCTGCAACTGTCTTTTCACTCAAACTTTTTCAACGTCATTTTAAGCTCTTGTTCATGACTTGCTCTTTCTATTATATATTGCTCAATGGAGTTCATCATCTGGATGATTGTTTCCTTGAATGTTTGTGCTGTCATTTTAGTGTAATCTCTGAAGATTTCTATTACTTCTCGATCTGATGAAAAAGATCTTGAATAAATATCGAGAGGCTTTAACAAGTCAGAGTTAATGAACCTTTCAAACTGTACTTTGATCACACTTAGGGCGGATTGGTATTCAATTCTCGTGAAGTGTGTCTGCATTGAGATAGTGTGTCTAAGTTATTCATGTTTGAGATAACTGAAACTGAAAGGTTTTGACACTATCACCAATGAGTTGTGCAAATGCTTGTTGATACATATACTTCTTTTTCGAGAAGTTGAGTGGTTGATTTAGTTCATTTAATTTTGTTGGACGATCTTTCGAACCAGCTGCCATGATATTATTGTGCATTTGACTATCTGTTGAGGATGTGTTGACTGGAGTAGACATGATTAATGAATGGTTATTAATTATGAAGTGTGAAAGATTTTGTTGGATCTTAAGTGGATATGATGTGATTGAAGTTGTGGTCTTGTGGTCTTGTAAGCAATTCACGTTCACGGGATTTTACACGTCTATGATTAAAACCGATAAAAGAATTAAAGGGATTTTACAAAATCAATAGAAAACCATGAATGATTTGATTCGGAATCAGCGACCAATGATTTAATTGTATAAAAGCAAATAATTGTCTGGCTAGGGTTACAGCAGATTGTTTAAATAGGCTCACCAAACTGAAACGGGCCTTAAAATACAGAAGGGCCGTGAGCTAGAACAAAAACAAGTCTAACACAAATTCCAAAAAACTAAAAAATGTCAATAACTCATAGTAAACGAGGGTTTTGGGCCTCGAAAAATCCGTAACTAGCTAAAGGGTGGTTATAGCGTAATCCGTCTCGTTTTTCTCTTCGATTTGAGAGGTCACGGGCCTGAAACGGACTTACGGATCAAAAGTTATGGCTGTTTTACTGAAACCCTTTTCTTCACACAAGATTTCTAGACAAAACGCAGTGCTATCTTTAACCAAAACGCAGTGACACCAAAACGCAGTGACACCAAAACGCAATGACACCAAAACGCAATGACTTTGGTCAAAACGCAATGAATCTTGGTCAAAACGCAATGAAATTTGGTCAAAACGCAATGAAATTTTGTCAAAACGCAATGAAATTTGGTCAAAACGCAATGAAATTTCTTCAAAACGCAACCTGCAATCAAAACGCAATGAACCAAAACGCAACCAAAAAATCAAAACGCAACATGAAGAACATCAAAACGCAACATGAATTTTGCCAGAGAGTCAAAACGCAACGACGAAATATACGACTTTTCCACCAAAAATCGCCTAATAATCACCCTTTTTGACCTTCTAACTTGATTTCTCTTGCACAATTAGCTACCTTATGCCTAGATCTTGCTTAATAACATAAACATTCACACATCTAAGCACAAAAATTCGGGTTTGATTTTTTTCTTCAATATTACACACGAATTTGATCTTGTTTAACCACAAGAATCAACCACGAATCCACACGTAGCTCTGATGCCAATTGTAGGATCCCGATAACACTTCACTTCATACAATCGATCACGAAATCGAACTAGAAATGAGAAAGAAAGATTGAGTTGTTTAGAGAGAGAAAGAGGAGAGAGAAATGAGAGAGAAAAGAGAAAAGATATTATTAGATATTTTGAACAACTGAACAACTAACTTTTCCAAGTGGAAAAGTTCCTTATATACCCCCGACACTTAAAAGTGACGCGCGGGATATTTAACTAGGACCCGGGCTCGGGTTTTGCTTGGGATTAAACCCGAAACATATACAATATTAGATTAACTATCGAGCCCGATTCTCGATATTATACTATTACAACATTAACTAATTAAAGACCGAAGCTCCATCGTAGAGTGACCGAACTTCCTTGTTCGACTCAATAAATTGAGGCTAACAGGCGGTAAGGGTCATATTGATCCATGCGGTAAGAGTGGAGGTGGTATTGCTGCGAGACATGGTTGTAGTAGTAGTTGATCACGAGGTACAAGAGGAAGTAGTAGTAGTTGATATATATTCAACCCTTGCATGTTGATTTTTTTTTTTGAACGGCAAAATTTTATAAACTAGCAAGGAGCTAGAAAAGAAATTACAAAGATATTAAATGCGGGTTTTTAAGCCAATCATCCCTAGAGAACTTCCTACTACACCTACTATTACACCAAAGAAAGGAGGAAGGATGCACAGTTCTTTCATATTACTTTCATGTTATATTACATTCTTTCAGTATGATTTTTTAGGATACATTGATTGTTTCTACAACGTGTTATAATAGTCACTATACTATTCTTAATTTGACTATCGTTGATCTTATACGATAACAACGTAATATATTTTAGAACATACAATGATATGATGAAGATTGAAGAGTTCAAAGACGACAATGATTATGTTAATTTGCTATCACTTTGCTCAATAAATTGGCGATATTTGAGCATCATCTAATGGCACCAAGTTCCGAATTCAAACCAGACTTTCTCGTCTTTTACAATGTAAAACAACCAATGATTGGTTTTGTGTCCATATTTAATCATTCATGTCACTCAAGGTTGCTTGTGTTTGTTGATACACTCATATCACATGGATATATAACTTTTAACGACTTTTTAATTTCAAATAGAGAAAAGGGAATGCTCATTTCATCAAGGCTTTCATCAAGGCTTCAGGAGGACGAGGATCAAGTTTACGCGATGGCAGAGGAAGTTTTGGTGGAAGTCGTGGTGGTAGTATGCTTAGTTAAAGTGGATCACTTGGTTCAAGTGGAGGTTGTAGTAGTGTAGCGGTAGTAGTAACATTAGTGGTTCACATGGTAACACTAATAGTACTAGTAGTGGATTTTCTAAAGTTAAGGTTGTCTAAAGCTCTCAAAATGCTAAGCCATTTGGCGTTGTAATTTTTAGTGATCATGGAATCGTTCTTTTATTGATGCTTTAGGTGTCTTTGGGGAGTTTGTCGGGAGTTCCTCTAGGTTTTAACCTGTTATTATTTAGGTGTTGCTTTGTTTAGATTAGAGGGGCTCTTGTACCACATGACATTTTAGGTCTCTTGTTGAGGGATATTTTTCGATTGATCTTTTTTATTGGCGCTTTGGTACTGTGTAAATTTTTGAAAACTTTTAGTAATTTTGTTTTGTAGGTTCCTCACGATAAACAAGTCAGTTTAAATTTAAACTTTTTTTCTTTTTCTTTCGAAACTAAAATGTTAAAGTTTCTCTAGATGTCAAACGTTATAACCATATATTGATTGATTCATACAGATGAAGTGGAAGCTATGGTGACTTAGCTTGTACTAAAGCAATAAAAGTGTGTATTCAATGTGTTGTAAGCTTCAATTTCTATTTATGTGTGTATGAATTACTCCTCTTACCTCAAATAGTCTCAATCCTGAATTCATTTATCAAACCTGTTGGTTATTGAAGGAACAAAATCAAAATATTGATTTCTTCCCACCAGCCTCACTCAGAAAGCTTTAGTTAGTATTAAACCTAACAATAAACATGCATTAAATAGAACACTCTCTCAATAAAATCCTAACTTGTTCTTTCAGTTCAAAGCAAGATGGAGATGAAAATGAAGCTAATGACGATGATGGTGATTTTGCTACTTCTTGGCCTAATGATGAACGCCATTAATGCATCTTCAAATGGTGGCATTAATCTGGAATCTAAAAAGGGAGGAGGCTTTGGAGGTGGTGCTCGAGGAGGAAGTTTTGGAGGCGGAGGTTTTGGTTCACGTGGAGGAGGAGGTTATCGTGGTGGTGGTGGTGGTGGTGGTAAAGGAACTTCTGTTACTCCAGTGTATGCAACAGGTAGCCATGGCGGTTCTCAAGGTTCCGGTGGTAATCACAACGATGGAAGTCGTCAAGCTACTGCAATACACCCATTGGCTTTGTTTATCTTGGGTGTACTTGTTCTTTGGTGCTTGGCCTAGATTCCCAATGAATGTGTGAGGTTTAGGTCAGAAGTTGTGGTAATCGTAGTTACTCATGTTAGGGTTTCTATGTTAAGTGTCATCTCATGTTATAGTTTAATTTGTTATGTGTAGTCGGTTCTAGTTCTAGTTTCGATTTATGTTGTAGGATTTCTATGTTTCGAACACGGGTGTTGTTCTCTGGTGTGCTACTTCTAATTCAATCTACTATTTCTACTCAAAGGTGAAAACTTTGTCTCTTCGATCTACATATCTAATATTTGGCGAAAAATTATATTATATTAAGTTTGACTAGTTATAATCCCCGTGCACGCACGGGGTTTTGAAATAAAGTTTTAATTATGTTTTAATGTCGATTAAAAACAAACACTATTAAACCGTATTACTTGTTGGACTAAATATAGGAGATCTTTTATATATGTGTTCACCATCACCGAAATCCGTAACAATTACAATTTTACAAAAGCTAAAGTTGTTTCCTTATTTAAATCCATAATAGAGCTTATGTCTGTTGGGTGCGTAGAATCAAGGGAGAACATAGTTTGTTAAAATCATATTTTACCAATTGAAAAGTGAATACACCTAGACACCAATAACAATGCTTTGCTTTTCACTTTCACCAACAATATTGACACATTTTAAGACAATAATATCAAAACTACCTAAATTAACCCATTATTGACTATATCATTGGATAATTCACATACTTGCACATTAGAGAAGATTGGTTGTTGGTGTGAGTTTGAACTACACAAGTAGTTTCATATACTTTTTAACTTTTTCAAACCACTAATTAGACCATGTGACCGTGTTTATATATTATGTTTGGTATTATATAAATGATATATTGCGAGTTATA
>BQNB010013873.1:0-34536 GCA_026074375.1 Tanacetum coccineum
CCACTTTTGACGTTGTTTATCTCAAGTGGGGGGATGTGCGTATAATATCAGATGTTGCAGGGGCAATAATTAAAGATATAAACTCCTGTAGCATTTTTATAGTTATCATGAAGAAAATGAAGAGGGTGCAACAAAAAGCCACCCATATGCTAAAAAAATGTAAAAATGGTGCAAAAATAAAAAAATAAAAAAATGGAGCTAGTAGCCTATTATTACACCAAGACATCTCAATAATTATGAAGAATAGAGCTGGTAGCCCATTATTACACTAAGACATCTCAATAATTATAAAGAATAGAGCTAGTAGCCTATTATTACACCAAGTCATCCCAATACTTATGAAGAATAGAGCTAGTAGCCTATTATTACACCAAGTCATCCCAATACTTATGAAGAATGAAGCTAGTAGCCCATTATTGAAGATCAGATTTTCAGACTAAAACTCTTGGACCCATAGATGGACAGTAGCTAGTTATGACAACTGTTACGGTTGTCGTAAGGGACTTCTACAAGAAGTTTTATAACTCCTTAGGAAGTGTACCTAATCGTTGTAGTGTAGTATAGGCAAGACTCGGGGGTTGTTATCGTTCTCTAGGGGAATAGGTTGGGAAGGCTTGATCACGGTCTAACAGAATTCTAAGGGTTAAGAGAAGATTATTTTTGTGTTTTTATGTTTATAGGAAAGCAGGTAAAATCATATATTTGAGTGGTTGGTTGGTTTTAGCTATTAAACTAAATAATAATCTAAGCTACTGGTGATAACAATATAATAAAAGATTGTGTTTATTTAATCATGTATTACTCCCTATATTGCTTCTCCTAGTGTTGTTGCTTTGTCACACTTGTGATGATCTATGCAATTATTTCCTAAGTCATGAACGAATTACATAAAAACGCCGTCTATTTAATATTCCGTTAAGGCAACGCACAAGTGAGGTAGTATGAAGACTATTACAAGGCCCCTAAGAGTATATTAAATGCATTTGAAATATATTAAGAGTGGATCAACCATATAAGGGGCAAGGTAGTATGAAGACTGTTACCCGATGGTATCCTTTCTACACAATTATGTTTTCCTAGACATATCAACAGCGATACAGACAAAAGCTGGTTTTCTAAGACCTAACATGCATATTCATCACAAGAAGCAACACCACTAAGATCTACATCGACCCCTTCGATCATCTACTTTTAAATTTTATACGTTACGTTTAAATCTAACAGTTTACCGGGAAGCTAAACTACGTAAAAAACCTGAAAAAAAACCATCATCGGAAGACCGCGATTTGACATCGTCAAATTTTATTTTAGGCTAATAAGATATATTTTAGCTTTCCTGAGTGTTTGTGATTTTTTTAATCCACGTTCCAATATTAATTTTAGGGTTTTATCTCCTAAATTGCGTTTTTAGCATTTTTGACCAAACAGAACCCCGGAAACTCGAAATCTTTTCGTGTAAACTCAAGTTATCGATAATCTTATACACTAAGTCAAAAATTTTGTGATCATACTCATGCCCTCCCCCTACACACGAAATTCTTGCTTGTGAACAAGCTTAGACTTGAAATTAAATCATTTATGCTCTACTAACTCAAAATTTGAAAACTTACCATGCATGTGAAGGAAAATGACATCTTTGTTGCCTAGTAACTTGCATGCATGCCATCTCTTACACATCACATGTAATCTTGGACCATTTGACTAGAAATTTAAAACCAAGACCAAGTATATAGAACCATGACCATGTTACTTGAACTTTAGCTAGAAAACTTAACCCATTTGGTCCATGTGGCCTTCCCATTGTCAAACCACCAACAACACACACCAAATTCACCTAAAACCCTAGCACATATCCTATAAATACCATGTGATATCACAACTTAGGGTTATAACTCATTTCACTAGCCAAAACAAAAACACATATCTCTCTCCCTCTCTGCCCTAGCTCACGGCACACATACATATACATATACTTTCCATAACTTTTGATTTCTAGCAAGATCCAAGTGTTCAATGTTCATTCCTAGTTATATCTAAGGTGTTGTGAAGCATTAGTTCTTTTATTTCAAGATTTATAAAATTAGGGTTTGCAAGATTAATTGGGGTTTTTATAGATCTATAGTTCTTGGGTATAGATCTTGTGTTTTCACTACTTGTTCTTCTTGATTTGTAAGTTTTTCTTGAATCTTTGCTTGGTTTCATCTATTTTCTTTATAGATCTATGTTTGTTCATAAAGATCCATGTGTTTGTGTTATTTTTACAAAAGAAATAAGTTAATATTTGGTCATCTTTTATAAAGTGGAAGTAAAAATTGTTACAACTTTATGTTTATGTTTTATATCATGTTCTTGGTGAGATTGAGGGTTGATGAGAGTTGCAACAATAGAGATTAGGTTGGATTAAGGTTTAGTTTTGTTGGTTGGTTATTGGTGAATAAAGATTAGGGCTAGATTAGGCACTAATATGCGAGTTGGGTTGATTTTTGGTCGTATTTCGGTAAAACAACCTTGCTGTCCCGAATTTGTTTTGAGGTTTTGAGCGACCTAAAAATGTTTTCATTAGGCGTAAAAGTAGTTTTTGAAGAGCTTGTTTCGAATAGATAGTTTTTCACATATCGCACTTTAAAATCGGACTTAAAACGGCCAAGTTATAGCCAAATGAAACTTGAAATATTTTTCGGCAAAACACAATGAATAGTGTGCTGATGTGAATAGTAAAATAGGTTTTCGGGCACTTTCGGACGATTTTGGACATTTTAAATGCAAGCGAAACATATAGGAATGTTAGGTAATTAGTTAGAACAACTAGAAATGTCATGAAAGGTTATTTGAGATGCCAATCTTAATCTTAATAAAAAGTAGGATTATTAAAAATGGTACGAAATGGACATTTAGGCGATTTAAACATAAGGATTAGGCGGTTTAGGATTTGTTTAAGCGATTTGTAAAATATGGAAACATAAGAAAATAGGGGACGCTATTAACATTTTGAAACTAAAAAATTTCCTAAAAAAGAAAGGTTTCTATAAATAGTAACTTTTTGCAAGTGTCGAGATTTATCAAAGATGTTATAAATTCATCTAAGTCTTTTATTACTAAAACGCAAACACACTTGGATGCTTTAAATGATGAACATAGATGCTTTACTTGTTTACTTTGCCGAATGCTAAGTCATACCCATATTTAATCTAGGTCGCGGCTAGACCTCCTTATATCATCATTGTTGTTGTGATTATCGCTTATCCTTGTTAAGGTGAGTTCATAGCCTTACGTTTTTATCAAATTACAAATGCTTTATACTTTGGGGTGAAAAACATTGTTTGCTTTTTAAATTTGGATACAAGTTCTTTACGCGAGTTTTACATGTTTATGTGTTGCCTAAGTTTGCTTACAAACCTACTACTCCCCGAATTATCATGAACTGTTAATTTCTCGACTGGAGGACCGGTTGAGGGAGCGTGAGTGAGTAAATAGATCTATTGGGACTAATTATCCCTATCCGGGTGAGTAGCGCTCACTGTTCGAGTTTGCTAAGAACAAATAGGTATATGTCCTGTCGATGTGCGTTATGGTGGTCTTTGGTTTGGGACACCGGTTAAGGGCAAGAATACTGTGCGACGAGATTTAATATGCCCAGTTGATTATTAGCTTCAGTGTCATGAGCTTAGCGCAACAGTAAATACTTTTTTATGTGATGCTGTATCTGTTATAGTAGTCGCATACGTTTTGAAATCTTGTGGTCCACTCTTGTATTAACTTAAACCTATGAATTCACCAACATTATGTTGACGTTTTAAACATGTTTTCTTAGGTGCTTAGCTTGGATTGATTCTTGATGCTAAATGGAGTCTATGTGCTATGTGACTTCGCCAATTTCAAGACTTATCTATTATTTACTCGTTGTCATTATTAAAATTTTGTTATGCTTCCGCTACTTTTTAACTTAATTATTATGGGCTGTAAAACTTGAATCTATTTTATTTTATGCAACGAGTAAACTTTTTCAAACGTCCATGATTAGTGGTCGTTCTTTATTGCTTTGTGTTCGGATTGTTATGACGTCACGCCCTCGGACACGTATTCCGTCCAGGCCCCGTCTGGGGGTGTGACAGATTGGTAATCAGAGCCAAGGTTATAGAGAACCAGGTAGTATATACTAGGTCTGGTCTATAACCAGTATGTGATCCTTACGTGCTCTTACTTGCTATATACGCGAAATCCCCGTTATGCATATATATAAATATATATACATATATATAAGTACTAATTTATTGTAAATAATATTTGTTTGCCAAAGTTGATATACTTAAGCTATATTACCATAAATGACATTGCCATATAGATTTTACCATGTTGCTTTTTCCATTCCTGTCATGAGTACATATTCATCTTTCCATGCGCCATTTTGCATCACGTTTACTTTTCCTACTGCACGCATTGTTTCATATAAAGGTGATTTATATAAACTTTTGCTTGTGCAGGATTATGGATACGCCTACTGTTTTCATTTCTGCTGATTTCCCTATGGAGAGTGAGGGGAACACGATTCAGATCGGAGTGGATATCATTCGCCTTATACCCGTCACCCCAGCTACCTTTCCCACATCGACCATGATGGCTAGATTAGCTGAGCAGGAGGAGACGATTAGGAGTATGCAGGAGGAGTTGAGAGTCCTGAGAGAGGGGGCCGAGAGGGCTGAGATGGAGAGGGCCACTTTACGTGCTACCGTTAGGTCATTGGGGGCGGAGAAGAAATGGCTTAGTGGCCGATTGAAGGACGAACTAAGACACAAATAAGCTTAAATAAGCTTAAGACAAATCAAATAAGCTAAGCTAACTCTAAATAAGCAAATTCAAAAAGCAATTAAGCTAAATTAAGCAAGAAAAACTCTGAAGTAAAACAACAACAGTATAACAGATTAACCTAAATTACTAACTTTAAGTTGAGTACTGCTTGCTTTTAAGTTAGAACTGGATTTTTGCTTACGGTTAGGTACTGCTAGCTTAAACAAAACACAATGAACAAGAAAAAAGCAAATAAGCTAAAACATATATTTAACTAACCCTAATAAGCACTCAAGCATAAGAATAAGCAACTAGATTAAATCTTGTTTTAATTCCAACTTCTCTTAAAAATGGTTCGCCAAAAATAACATCGCCCATTCCTTCATCACGATAAGCATCCATATTTTCTAAAACTGCAAAATCCGTCACAACAGAAAAGGTTCCAACAAAAATAGGCACATTCATTAAAGCTCCTATAACATTATTCCCTTTGTACACCATCTTATCTTTCATTATAGAATTATGAAACTTTTTGGACATCACATTGACATACAATAATGGGAAAAAGTTAGCGTGTGTAAATTCAAATCCTATCATGCAAGAAAACTTTAAGTTGTGAGCACAATCTATATGGATCTTCTTATCATAGTCGCAATAACTAGGGTAATCATCAATTCCAGTATCAAGTTCATCATCCCTAGTTCTAAATTCCTCAATTACCTCACCTTCCTCAATGGTGGGCATCAAATCATCACCTTGATTTCTCCTAAGCTCAAATGGTTCATTTAGATCATTTAATTCAATGTAATCCTCAAAGAAAGGGTCTAATGATCTATTTAACACCAAAGTCTCTCTCATTAGCCTAGCTTCTAAATCAAGTTCCATTCTTTCTCTCAAACTTAGCATGTAGACCCTCTTAATTAAACTACTAGCAGGTTTAACACTTGTGAAAATAATCCTTTCTTCCCCGACCCTTAAAGTAATCTTTCTTTTGTAAACATCAATCTTAGCACGGGCGGTAGACAAAAATGGTCTTCTGAGGATCAAGGGCACTTTGATATCCTCGGGCATATCTAGAATTATAAAGTCTACAGGGAAAACAAATTTACCAATTCCCACTAGTACGTTTTTAGTAATTCCTTTAGGATATTTCACCGTCCTATCTGCTAATTCAACTGTCAACCTAGTGTGAGCTAATTCGCCTAATCCTAAGTTAAGGTAGGTCGAGAGAGGCATAACACTAACGCTAGCTCCTAAGTCAACAAGGGCATTATCAAAGCAAACATTATTAATAAAGCAAGGTAAAGTGAAACTCCCTGGGTCCTTCTCTTTTCTGGGTATGGAATTATTGATATGTGAAGCTTCAGAGTAAGCTTCCGAGAATTGTGGTCCATATGATCCCTTCTTTTCTTCACAGCAATAACCATTCAAACGACTTAGAAATGGAATCGTCATTTGTCTTGTCTCGTACATTAGTGTACGGTTCTGTCCACTAGATACGGCGTATTCGGAGGATCCAATACGACGTTTCGGGTATGAATCAGCTTCAATAGTAGTCGAAATCGACTTGACTTGATCTCTCGGGTTCGCTTTAGTAGAGCTAGGCAGACTTCCAAATCCTCTTTCCTGTAGTACCTTGCTCATTTTCCCGATTTGAATCTCTAAAGTTGGTAATCGATGCTTCCTTGGTTATCGCAATGGCAGCTTCAACGTTGAGCTCGGATTTCTTTAATCAAATTGGAGTTTTCTTTATGTCTCTTTGCCTGATTCACTCATAAACTTGCTCAGGGTATCTTCCATGATTGCCTTACATTTATTGGTATCGAATGATTTCGCGTTGTTCCTTTGTTAGAATCTACAGAGTTGACTGCTCTGTATCTCCTCCTTTGAATAGGTTCCACCTATTGAGTGTAATAAGCTTTCTTCGAGGGTTCTTCCCTTCTTCATTGAGTGCGGCAATCTTTTGGGTGGTAAATGGGGGTCCTTTGCATTGTTCGCATCCAACTTGAGCAGCATAATCTTTTTCATTCACTTTCTTGATCTCTCTCCCAAGATTGTTGAGTTGTGCTTGTATAGCTGCCAATCTGTCAGAAGTTTTAGTACTTCTTGACCTAGATGTTCCATTGTGCCATTTTTGAGAGTATTCAGCCATTTCTTGGATGGCCACCTTTGCATCAGCATCAATCTTAGATGGTATTCCACCTCTTGAATCAAGAATCTATCGAGTAGGAATTCCCAATCCATTATAGAACAAGATTACCTCCTGCATCTTCGTTAAATATGTCACACCCAGTAAATTCCCGGTTAGTACTCCGACTCACTCCGGTCATTCTACTTTAAATTTTATTCGTTGCGTTTAAATCTGACAGTTTACCGAGGAACTAAACTGGCGTAAATTGTAAAACTGGAGAAAACAGTTACCGGACGCGTTCCGCATCGATTATAAATTATTTTAGGCCTTATATGGTTATATTAGTCTTTCCTGAGTGTTCCGTGATTTTTATTCACACCGATATTACATTTTAGGGGTTTTACACTTTGAATTGCGTTTTACGCGTTTTTGACCAAACGAAACCCGGATACTCGAAACCTTTTCGTCGTAAACTCTGTTATCGATAAAATTATACCCATAACTAAAACATTTCGTTCACCTTATTCCTCTAGCCAAAGATGGTGGCGCCTATAAAAACAACAACATTATGTTATACTTGGACTCGAAATATTAAAGAAGAATTGGCATCTTATTTTGAAATAGCCTCACCCTATGTTGTGCTTATTATGAGGATAATGACATCTTGTTGGCTAAGTATAGTGAACTTGCATTGCCATGCCTTCTTAACACTTCACATGTTGTCTTACCTTTATGATGGTACAATTTTTTTGACTAGAATTTTACAACCTATAGACAAGTAAAACTGTGAAACATGACAAATATTACTTCTTACTTAGCTTAGAGAACTTGACCCAATTTGGATCCTTGTGAGCCAATGTTTGGCCGCAACCCCTTGTCTCACACAACCTTTGGATGTTTGTGTTGTTGGTACTTACACTTTACTTTGAACCTTCCGAACCCTAAACTCTTCCGACTATTATATACCTTTAATTCTCACACACTTTGGGTATATAACACATTTGGGACAGCCACCCAAACAATTGTCTTCCCTCTTTTCCCTCTCCTCACCATCTCACGGCACATAATTACACCCAAACTTAAACCAACCTTAACTTTTGATTTCTCTTCAAGATCCTACATGTGTTTCTAAACTCATTCTAGTTATATCTAAGGTAGTTTCAGTGTTGTTTGGTTATTTTTCAAGAGTTTCAAGATCATAAAAAACTAGGGTTTCAAGTTTATAAAGTCGAGGTTTTACAAGATACGTGTCGTTGTTCATTCCTTTTTGATTGCTTTTCTTGTGGGGAAAGTTTTTCTTGACCCATCTGCTATTATTTTGCATGATGTTTTGATTCTTGTGTTAGATCTATTGTTATTATTACAAGATCCATGTGTTTGTGATGTTTTTACAAAAGAAATACAATTCAGTTTTTCGTTCATCTTAAAATATGTTGGAAGTCTTATGACAAAAGTTCTATGTTTATGTTTATAATATGTTCTTGGTGAACGATTGAGAGTGATGGAGAGTTGAACCAATAGAGATTCGGTGCTTTTTAGGTTATTTTTGTGGTGCGTCTTGGTTGGTAACATGATAGGTTGTTGAAGAGGACTAGGCACTAATAATGCGATTTGAGGTGATTTTTGGTCACTTTTCCGGCAAACTTTAGTTTGCTGTCCCGATTTTGTTTTGAGGGTTTTTGACGACTAAAATGTTTTCATTAGTTTGTAAAATAGTTTTCGAAGAGCTCGTTTCGATTAGTTTAATTTTTCATATATCACACTTTAAAATCGGTATTCTTACTTAATAAAATCACGACCAAGTTTAAGTCAAAATGAAACTTGAAACATTTTTATCGGCGAAATAGGAATGCATAAGACAGTATAGCAGCCTAAAACGGGCGATTCGGTGACCTTCGGGATCCGAATCGGCCAAGTGTAACACGAAAGTTGTCGAATGAAAGATTTTACTTTAACGTTGGCAATTCGCTAAGCTTGTAAAAGTTCAATAATGAGAGACATTTTTTATAATAAATCGGAAAGAAAATAAGTTTTTGAGGTATAAACATAAGTGATAGTGGGGCTGTTGGGAATTTTTAAAAGGGGATTACGAGCATTTCGGCGATGTTGAGGCGTTTTTTAAATGCTTAGCAAAACATTAGGAAATGCTTGGTAGGTAGGTTGGGACAACTATAAAGTCATGAAGGTTATTGAAATGCCGAACTTATGAAAAGTAGGATATTTAAAAATGGTCGAAACGGACATTTAGGCGATTGAGACATAAGGAGTAGGCAAGTAGTTTCTAGAATTTATTTAAGCGATTTATAAAATATGAAAACTAAGAAAATAGGAGGACGCTTATTAACGTTTTGGATTTTTTGAAACTAAAAAAGTTTCCTTAAAAAGGAAAGTTTCTAAAAATAGTATTTTTCTCAAATGTCGGGATTTAACTAAGACGTAGAAAATTCCAAAGTTTTCTATTTCTAAATAACGCAAAACACAACTTAGGATGCTTTAAATGATGAACATGGATGTTTACTTGTTTCTTTGTCATAAATGCTTAAGTCATACCGCGTACTTACTCTAGGTCTGCGGGTTTGAACCTCTTTACTATCTTCACACAACTGTTGTGAGTTATCGACTTTACCTTGCTAAGGTGAGTTCATGCCCCACTCTTTTTACTGACTTATAAAGCTTTTTTACTATTGGGTGAGAAACCCCCAATTTGGTTTTGGCTTTTTTATAAAAGTAGGGAACACAAGTCTTACGCGGTTTTACTTGTTTATGTGTTTGCACTATCTAGCTTACAAACTTCTACTGCAACCACTTATATGAACTGTTAGTTCTCGACCGGATGATACCGGTTGAGGAGCGCGATAGTGAATAGATAGATCTTTTGGGAATACATTATCCCTATCCGCTTTGGTTTCCACTTAACGAAGAACAAACGGTTATATGTTAATGTCAGATCATACTTTATGGTGGTCTTTGGTTTGGGTCACCACTTAGGGCTAGGAATTCTTATGAACATCAGGATGCAAAACCATGACCAATGTGACTTATATTAGCTTCGGTGTCATGGAGCTTAGTTGAAACAATTAATAATTTTACGTGATGCTGTATTTGTTATAGTTGGTGCATACGTTTTGGAAATCTTGTGGTCCAATCTCTGTTAAACTTAAACCTTGTATTCACAACATTATGTTGACGTTTTAATAATTTGTTGTTATCAGGTGTCTTAGCTTGGATTGAGTCTTGTGCTATGTGGAGTCTATGATGTAATGTGACTTCCGCCAATTTCAAGATTTAGTCTCTTATTACTCGTTGGTCAATTATTAAAACTTTGTTATATGCTTCCGTTACTTTTGATTTATCATTATGGGCTGTAAACTTTAATTTATTTTATATTATGCCCAACGACGTAAACTTTTAAACAGTCCATGATTAGTTGTCGTTCTTTATTGCTTTGTAGTATCGGGATTGTTCATTGTTATCGACCGTCACAGCCCTCGGACAGTTTATTTCTTCTTATTCGTCTTAGGCTCCAGTTTGGGGTAGTGTGACAGTATTTGTCAGATCAGAGCCAGGTCTATAGAGAACCATGGTAAGTTATACCTTAGGTTCTGGGACTATAACCCCGTATGTGATCCTATGTGCCTTATGTGCTTACTTGCTATCTCTCCTTGCTTGAATATATATATTTATGAGATTACTATATATACATAAGAATTTGACATATTGCCATATTTTCCTTGTCATTCTTCTTTAGCATTTCTTTAGCTGCATGGTATCATATAAGGAGATTTATATTAAACTTTGCTTGTGCAGATTATGGCAGATTCAGTTATCATCATTTCTTCTGATTCTTCGGATGAGAGTGTGGGATCACCGCCCTCACGGGTTATTCTTTTTGGTGATATCCCTACTGTTATTCCTTCTACTTCAGTGGTTGCTCCAGAGACTTCTACTATTGCTCCTGTTATTTCTTCTGCCGATCCCTGTGGTTGAGACTCTTGTCGCTTCACACACGGGATTGTGTGGCTTGGTTCCTTATACGGGTTTCCGATTCTGAATACACTGAGATGGTGTCTGCACCTAGTGCACAATTTCCCCGCTCAAAAGCGTCTTATTTCAACATCCAAACACCACCCCCCACCCCCCCCCCCACCTCCCCCCCCCCCCCCCCCCCCCCCCCCCCACCCCCCACCCCCCACACCACCCCCCCCCCACCCCAATTCATAGCACCGATTCTTCTGAGGTTCTGATTCTTTCTGATGGACCACCATGAAGGACCTCTATGTTGCTATCGTTGCTCGTTGGTAGGAAATGCGTAGCAGCACGTACATCATATCACATGAGTTTCCTACTTGCTCCCTGTTACTGCCCCTCCGGGATTCGTCGACGTTCAGCGACTACTTTATCCGTCCGGGGAGTGGCTATTCCTTTTGGTAGACCTTAACGCACACCCCACCCAACGGGCAACCGGTTATGTGTTGACTGAAGGAAGAGAGTTGACCTTGCAGCTCGCAGATTTGCATCGAGCGCTTGCATCACCCCGTTTCTTCAGATCATACTCATTTCTTCCGTTCTCTTCGGATTCTTCGCCATCTAGTTCATTCTTTGGTGGTTTGGTATGCGCAATGATCAGGCTCATTCAGGAATCTACGACTAGAGATGTATCACCTCTGATTCACGTTAACCCTCGAGCGAGAGACACACCACGACGTAGTGAGGCTACCGTCGTTGGTGTACATGCTCCGCTATCTACTGTTTGTTTTTTATTTTTAGTCTAATTCCCACCGACATAATCTGCTGTCATCATCATGAGATTCATCAGAGAGACCCATGGCCTTCATATCCACATTCTGCAAGGGACCATCTAGTAAGAGATGTAGATCAGATAACCACAAACTGTGTATTCACTATAATAGAACAAAACAATCAAACTTCACAACGCACCACTAATATATCACATACACCTCTTTGTGTTTTCTAAATCTAAAATAACCTCTGATTCCCCTAGAACGCTAGCTAATGATCTCCTCTCGCGCTCATCTCACCGGGTTGTGTGTTTTATGAGATGTCTAAGACTTTTCCTCTCCGTATTGTGTGGATAGATGTTGGAGCTCGACGTTGGGATAGCGCTCCCTCTTCAGTGTCTGTGCTTCCCTGTGCATTATTGTGATCCACCACCCCGCACTAGCAAGGAGCATTCCGGCTTGATGCCTTGCATCTACCTTTGTGACTTGCACCGATTAAGCTGAGGAGGAGATTGCTCTCGTCGCACGTGGGGACGACTTCTCCGACTTGCATGTTACTCTGGGATGGCCATCAAGGCAATTGTTGTTTTTATTTATCCGCTTGGAATTGTAGAGTGTCTCAGGTAGGCTTCGGAGGCACGTGCACCGCAGTTGTATATGCTGTGGAGGACAAGGCTTATGATGAGAGAGATTAGGCCCGATAGATAGATAGCTTGAGGTTGGAAGGAATCTAAGATTAGGGCTAATGGTTGTATATAGATGAGGATCGTCCCAGTGAGTTAGCCTTCAACGCTCTCTTAAAAATGTCACTTTCCAGGAGGAGTTTAGTTCATGTTTGTAGGGATCGTGTGGATGCTCGAGGGTAGAATTTAGGAGGTTGGGAGTTTGTCGTTAAAGTCGTATTCTTGGGAGGCTTCGTTTAGGCTTATCGTCGCATAGTTGGTTACTCCTGATCATGTAGGACATTAGACCATGTTAGGTCATATGCGTCAAATTCATGCACACGGAACAATATTGTGAATCGTAATGAAACTATTTTGGTACTTGGGTCTGTAATCGAATTATGCTTTCTATTTATGAAATGAAAGCTTTGTTTTGGTTCTCTCGCTTAATTATGTCTATATTGTTATTTATTTTTCTTGGCAAATCGTGTGTTATAATCGTAATTTATTCATGCATGTATTAAATGTATCGTTTTCAATGTTGTATATTCGTTTTAAAAATATCACCTAAGGGTTGTGTTTGCTGATGATACGAAACAATGACAAACACTGTTTGGATATGACCCACGCCCGCAATTGATTTGAAGCCGAAAAAGTGATCATTATCACCGTCAGTGAACGCAGCTCCTAGTAGATCATCAGGTTAACACCAAATCTTGCACTTGGAAACAAACAATGGAAACCTGGGGATTGGAAACAACAATGGAAATGGCTTATGGACAACAAATAATGGAGACGGGAAGGAAACAACAATGGGAAAAGGAATGGAAACGAAATGGATGATGGTAATGTAAATGGTAATGGAAATGGAAACAATGGAGCTGTTGTAAGGTGACATCGGTGCGGCAGATGAGAACCACACAAATCGCTGAAATGGAAGTGGCGGTTTACCGCACCCCGCCCCCCACCACACTACCCCCCCCACCCAACCCAACACCCCCCCAACATTGTTGTGTAGGAGTTGGGTATATATGCCGGGGATGTGTACGGGGGTAGGTTCTGAACGGGGTGTCGTTGTTTTTGTAAGAGTTCGAAGGCGTTAGGCGATAGATGGTTTGTTAATTAGGTTTGTGGTTCCTATGAGGGTGTGGTTTTGGGTCTGTGTTTTGTAGTGGTTGAGTTAGCTTATACCTCTTCAGGTTTTAGTTTAGGGGGCTTTAGGGTACTTTTAGATTTCGTTTTTTTTTTGGTAGTCACGATAGGTTATTGCTTGTTTTTGGTTGTTGGGTTTTGTCGTTGTGGTTTGTTAAACTTACCTAGGGATAGTATTTTACATGACAGTTATGTGGGTTCAACCAACGTGTTTTTAGTTTTTTTTTATTTTTGTTGGTTTTGTTTTTTAAGTTTTATTTTTAGGGAATATATCTGAAGGTATTTCGTTGCTATATATCGTGCGTTTTCTTTGTTTTTTTTTGAGAAGTGAGTGAGTATGATATTTAATTGAGATTTGTAGATGAACTACGCATAGTGGACTGTGCTTGGTCTGATGTCTAGAGATTGTTGTGGGACTCTGATGATTTTTATGTGTGAGTAAGTGAGAAGAAGTGTGGGTAAGTGAGAAGATTGGGGAGTGGAGATCAAGACTGTTACGTGTGTTTCACTTCAGCATACTTGTTCGACGCGTCCGGGGGAGAGGGATAGAGATTTCAAGTGTTGATATGGATTATGCACTTGTTACCATTGCTCGAACACGTGTGCAAGTGGTAGTGCACTCAACCTGGTGATGGAACTCCCCACGAGAACCTTCGGGGAAATGAAGAAGAAGCTTTGCATCGCTTTGTCATGGAGGTGAGAGCTGATATGAGGTGATGAGACTGATGACTGAAAGTGTATTTGGCCCTAGAAATGAATCCAAAAGTTTGGAACTGAACAAAACCGAGGCCTAGTTTTGGAGAATGAATGTATAGTTTGTGGATTGTAGTATGTGGGAATCTCGTCGGTGAAAAAAACAATGCATTGCTAGGTACACTCAGGAGATTAATGGGAAGGAATCTCACAATTGATGTGCACCTAAATGGTTCCCGATGAGAGAAGTGGGAGATAGGAGGTGGAGAAAGCCGGGTGGTTGTTGTGGGAGAAATTCATCGAGGTATCTTACCGGAATATTAAACTTCCATAAGGAAATGTTAGTATTTGCTTTTTTTTTTGTTGCAGAGAAAGTATCCTACAAGGACTAAAGTGCTGTTTCGAATTGCCAACAACTTGATGGCACTCAAAAGTTTGAAGGAGTTATGCTTTGTGAGAAATGCATTGAGAACAAGAGAAAGATTTTGCGAAACACTATGGAACAATCTCCCCCTTATTTATCTAGTGTGGCAACAACCATCCCTTACCAAAGCGAATATTGCGGGGAAAGAATGTTGCTAGAGCCTATGTGGCTGGAAATAATGGGGGAAAAGAAAATAGAAGTTACCTTTGACCCCTCTGCCAACAAGTGTATGCTTCATCATGTAGGCTCATTGCACATGGCACAGAAGTGTGGAAGTGCAACAAGGTTGGAACATTTGGCCAGAATGCAGGGTTGAAAATCCCTACTACCCCACCCAAAGAGGCCAAATAGTGTCGAATCAGAAGTTGTGACTTGTTTTGAGTGTGGAACACAAGGGATTACCGGAGTGACTTGCCAAGATCATGAACAAAACCGTGGAAACAGGCAAGAATTCCTGTTGGCAAGCGCAGAGCATATGCACTAGGAGGAGGTGACGTGAACCCGGGTTCCAACACTGTCACGGGTAGTCATTCTCTTCTCAACGATCATCAGTGAGTATATCGTTATTTGACTCTCGGGCGACGATAGAAGTTTGTATCAAATTACTTTTATGCATTGCTAGACATCACAACCCTATGTCTTAGACGTTAGTTATGCGACGAACTAGCTACGGAAGGACTTTCAGTATCCAACACTGTGGTTTATGGATGTAAGTTGATTGTCTAGGACATCCTTTCAATATCGACCTGATGCCAATAGAATTGGGTAGTTTTAGACGTTATCATCGGCATGGATTGGTTTGCAAAGAATCATGCACGTGTGATTGTCTGGCGAGAAGATTTATTTTGTATAGGTGAGTATTCCTTAGGAAACGAAATTTCTGATCGTTCAAGGAGACAAGGGTGGACAAGGAGAAGAAATCGAAGTTTGAGCATTATATGTGAAAAGGTCCAGAAGTATATGGAGAAAGGCTGTCAACTATTTCTGGCACAGGTTACGGTGAAGGAAAACAAAGACAAGTCGGAGGAGAAGCGACTTGAAGACGTGCCGACTGTACGGGACTTTCCAGAAGTTTTTCCAGAAGACTTACCTGGACTACCACCCACACGACAAGTCGAATTCCAAATTGACTTAGTCCCAGGTGCTGCACCTGTAGCTCGAGCCCCGTATAGGTTAGCACCGTCGGAGATGGAAGAACTGTCTACTCAACTACAAGAACTATCTGACAAGGGATTTATAAGGCCAAGTTCCTCACCCTGGGGAGCTCCGGTTTTGTTTGTCAAAAAGAAAGACGGCTCTTTCCGAATGTGTATCGACTACCGTGAACTTAACAAGCTTACTGTGAAAAATCGATACCCACTTCCGAGAATCGACGACTTGTTTGATCAATTACAAGGGTCAAGTGTGTACTCAAAGATCGACTTGAGGTCTGGTTACCACCAACTCAGAGTTCGTGATGAGGATATCCCAAAGACGGCGTTTAGAACTCGCTATGGTCATTACGAGTTCCAAGTGATGCCATTCGGGTTGACTAACGCGCCGGCAGTGTTCATGGATTTGATGAACAGGGTATGCAGACCATACCTAGATAAGTTCGTGATCGTGTTCATCGATGACATCTTAATCTACTCTAAGACCAAAGAAGAACATGATGTACATCTTAGACTAATCTTGGAGTTGCTCAAGAAGGAAGAATTGTACGCCAAGTTCTCAAAGTGTGACTTTTGGCTATCGAAGGTACAATTTCTTGGACACGTGATTGATAGCGAAGGCATTCACGTTGATCCTGCGAAGATTGAGTCAATCAAGGATTGGGAATCACCCAAAACTCCAACTGAAATTCGCCAATTTCTAGGTCTTGCCGGTTACTACCGACGATTTATCGAAGGATTCTCCAAGATTGCCAAGCCTATGACAAAGCTGACTCAGAAAAGTGTAAAGTTCAATTGGGGTGAAAAGGAGGAAACTGCTTTCCAGACATTGAAGCAAAGGTTGTGTAGTGCACCGATTTTGGCACTGCCCGAAGGAAGTGAAAACTTCGTAGTATATTGTGATGCTTCTCATAAGGGGTTAGGCGCAGTGTTGATGCAGAAGGAGAAAGTCATAGCTTATGCTTCCCGCCAGCTCAAAATCCATGAGAAGAACTACACGACACATGATTTGGAATTGGGAGCTGTGGTGTTCGCTCTCAAGATGTGGAGACATTACCTTTACGGCACGAAGTGCGTTGTGTACACTGATCATAAGAGTTTGCAACATATTCTAGATCAGAAAGAGTTGAATATGAGGCAACGTAGGTGGTTAGAACTGTTAAGTGACTATGACTGCGAGTTACGCTACCACCCGGGAAAGGCGAATGTGGTGGCTGATGCGTTAAGCCGAAAGAGTAGACCTAAGCCACTGCGAGTTCGAGCCTTGGTTATGACAATCGGTTTGAACCTCCCTGCGCAGATCTTGAATGCTCAGGTTAAGGCGAGAAAAGAAGAGAATTACGGAATAGAAGATTTGCATGGCATGATTAAGAATCTGGAGCAACGTGCAGATGGAACGTTGTGTTTGAAGAATAGAAGCTGGATACCACTGTTTGGTGACTTGAGAGCTTTGATTATGCACGAGTCGCATAAGTCAAAGTATTCGATCCACCCTGGATCGGACAAGATGTACCAAGATTTGAAGAAGCTATACTGGTGGCCCAACATGAAAGCAGAAATTGCCACATATGTGAGAAAGTGTATGACTTGCGCAAAGGTTAAAGCAGAATACCAAAAACCGTCCGGTCTATTGGTACAACCAAAAATCCCTGAATGGAAATGGGAAAACATAACTATGGACTTCGTGACAAAGTTACCAAAAACGGCAAGTGGGCAAGATATGATTTGGGTTATAGTCGATCGACTCACTAAATCTGCTCATTTTCTGCCAGCAAAGGAGAATGACTCAATGGAGAAACTGACCAGGCAATACTTGAAAGAAGTGGTGTCGAGACATGGAGTGCCTGTTTCGATCATCTCTGATCGCGATGGTAGGTTCGTGTCCCAATTCTGGCAATCTCTTCAAGAAGCTTTTGGAACTCAATTAGATATGAGTACGGCATATCACCCCGAAACAGATGGTCAAAGTGAGAGGACTATCCAAACATTGGAAGACATGCTCCGAGCATGTGTGATAGATTTCGGGAAGGGATGGGACAGACATTTACCCTTAATAGAATTCTCCTACAACAACAGCTATCATACAAGTATTAAGGCTGCACCTTTTGAGGCGTTGTATGGTCGCAAATGCCGGTCACCTGTCTGTTGGGCTGAGGTGGGAGACGCTCAGCTTACTGGACCAGAAATTGTTCGTGAGACAACAGAGAAGATTATCCAAATCAAGCATCGTCTACAAGCTTCACGTGATCGACAAAAGTGCTACGCTGATAAGAGACGTAAGCCATTAGAGTTTCAGGTTGGGGATAAGGTTATGTTGAAAGTATCGCCCTGGAAAGGTGTAATACGTTTCGGCAAACGGGGAAAGCTGAACCCTCGTTATATTGGACCTTTTAAAATTCTCGCCAAGGTGGGAACGGTTGCATATCGACTAGAATTACCAGAGAAACTAAGCCGTGTTCATAGTACCTTTCACGTCTCGAACCTTAAGAAGTGCTTATCCGATGAACCGCTCGCGATTCCATTGGACGAAATCCACATTGATGAAAAGCTCAAATCTCAATTTCATTGAAGGAACGGTCAAAATTATAGATCCGCGAGGTTAACACGTTTGAAGCAGTCGAATTCCAAATCATGAAGGTTGCGCTCTGAAATCAAGAAGAGGTCCCGAGTATACCTGGGAGCGCGAAGACCAAATGCAGAATAAGTATCATCGTCTTTTTGCTAACCCTGCACCTGCGTCTAAAGATATGTCTTAAGCTTTGAGGACAAAGCTCTTTTAACAGGGAAAGGATGTCACACCCCGTAAATTCCCGGTTAGTATTCTGACCCATTCCGGTCATTTATTTTGAATTTTGTACGTTACGTTTGAATCTGACAGTTTATCGGGAAGTTAAACCGCGTAAAAACTGAAAAACGTCATCGGACGCGTCCCGACATCGATTTTTAATTAATTTAGGCATTATATGAGATATTTTAACTTTTCTGAGTATTTCGTGATTTTTGATCACTTTCGATATTAATTTTGGGGTTTTATTTCTTAAATTGCGTTTTTTGCATTTTTGACCAAACAGAACGCCGGAAACTCGAAATCTTTTTGTGTAAACTCAAGTTATCGATATTTTTATTAACCTAATCCAAAAAATTTCGTTCATACCTTCCCACAATGCACCGAGGTTGCGCCAAAAATACCACCACATGTCACCATAACTTGAAATTAATTCATTTAAGCTCCACAAACACAAAATTTGAATTCTTGTATGCATGTGTTGGGAAAATGACATTTTTGTTGCCATAGCTAACTTGCATGCATGCCATCACTACACATCACCTGCATGTTGGATCCATTTGGACTTGGAAAATTCCAAGGTTATGATATTATAAAGAACCATGGACCAAAATTTTTGATACCACAAATGGTCCGTGGTCGGACCATGGTTCGGCCGACGAAACCACAAGGGCACACCCTTTTGGCGTTGTTGGTCAAACTTATGGGTGCCACCATTAACCCTAAACCCTAATCTCTGGCCTATATATTCCAACACATAAGACAAACTTGGGTTCATTTCATTTTCTAAGTCACAAACAAAAAACCAATCTTACTTTCCCTCTCCCTCTGCCTGGTACGGCACCAAACCACACACAAAAAACACACTTATAAAACTTTTGATTTCTATCAAGATCCAATCATTCTAAGTTCATTTCTAAGAGTTTCTAAGGTAGATCCAAGTATTGGTCGGTTGTTTTTCAAGGGATTTCAAGATTTATAAAATTAGGGTTTGCAAGATTATTTAGGGTTTTTATAGATTTATAGTTCTTGGGTATAGATCTTGTGTTTTCACTACCTGTTCTTCTTGATTTGTAAGTTCTTCTTGATTTTGCTTGGTTTGTCTATTATGTTGATTATTGTATCTATGTTTGTTCATTAAGGATTCTGGTTTGTGTTATTTTTACAAAAGAAATAAATTAATATTTTGTCATCTTTTATAAAGTGGAAGTAAAAAGTGTCTACACACTTTATGTTTATGGTTTTTTCATGGTCATTGGTGAGTTGGGGGAAAGGGGGGGGGGTTGGATGAGAGTTGGCAACAATAGAGTTATAGGTGGGATTTGGGTTTAGTTTTCGTTGGTTGGTTATTGGTATGTGTTGTTGACAAACAATGTGCATTGGATGAATGAATATTGAATGTATTTTGAGAAAGATGATTGGAAAATCGAAAATGTCATTGTGAACTATAAAGACTAGGGTTAGATTAGACACTAATATGCGAGTTGGGTTGATTTTTGGTCGTATTTCGGTAAAACACCCTTGCTGTCCCGAAATGGTTTTGAGGTTTTGAGCGACTTAAAATGTTTTATGGGCGTTAAAAGTAGTTTTTTGAAAAGAGCTTGTTTCGAAGTTTGTTAGTTTTTCACATATCGCACTTTAAAATCGGACTTAAAACGACCAAGTTATGGCCAAATGAAACTTGAAACATTTTTTCGGCGAAACACCTTAAAAAGCTTGCTGATGTGAATAGTAAAATAGGTTTCGGGGCCTTTCAGACGATTTTAGGACGCTTTTAAAGTAAGCGAAAAACATATAGGAATGTTTGGTAATTGAGTTAGAACAATAGAAATGTCATGAAAGGTTATTTGAGATGGGATTTTTAATAAAAAGCAGGAGTATTAAAATGGTATGGAATGGACATTTAAGCGATTTAAACAGAAGTTAGGCGAATTTAGATTTGTTTAAGTTTTAATAAAACAAGGTAGAGTGCCTTTCTCCATGTTGCTGTTCTGTAGGTAATTCCGTTTTTGCTAGAAGGATTGCTTGATGTTAAAGATACCGTGCTGTGTTTTTAATCCTCCACACTTGGTCTTACGATCAATAGCATGATATATACTAGGAAATCCTCTATCCTGATCACACACACATCACACACTCAACACATATATATATATATGTATATAGATATGTATGTATATATCGTATATGTTATATATATATATATATATATATATATATATATATATATATATATATATATATATATATATATATATACATATATATTTATATATACATATATATATATATATATATATATATATATTGATGTAAATATATATCTATATATGTATTATATATAAATGTTTTTATATAGACGTTTGATATTTATATATACGTATATATATATATATATATATATATATACGTATGTATATATATATATATATGTATATATATATATGTATATATATATATATGTGTGTGTGATATTGTTTCCCCTTTCACACTTGGAATTTTAGCATTTGCCTTTTTCGTGCTTAAGTGTGGGGGTGGCCCCGACATTTTTGAACATTGAGACCAATGTTTAGTTCTAAGTGTGGGGGGAACTTTTGTCGAACTAATCATAAATGTGCCTGTCTGTGCCCCACGCAACCCCGTTTTGACCAATATATTGTTTTATTTTATCTAAAAAAAATGAAAAATGATATAAAATGTGTTAAATAGTTATGCACGTAGGTTAGGCTAGAACAAGGGTATGATACTGGGAAGGGGGGGGGGGGAAAACCCCAAAACTTCTTCGACTGAGTATTGCCCTTAACTTCCCTTAGCTTTTGAGGATAAGGTTTCTTTGCAGACTTCAAATTTTTTTTGTAAAGAACGAAAAATGATAGAGTTGATTATAAGTTAGATGTTAAGCGTGAAGTAGTTGGATCTCTTTAGAGTTCATAGAGGTTAATTGTGGCTTTTTGCTCCCTTCAACTAAAAAACACAATAAAATAATTTTCAATAAATAAAGTTGCATGGTTTTTATGATTCTTAGTTTTCAATCCCTTCTTAGAGGATTCCTTCTGATGAAAGTAAGGTACACATCGATGTTTTATCAGTGTTGTGGGGGAAATAGGCTACCGTTTCCTGACGGCTCGTTCCCGTGCACTCGAAAGTTAAAATACCACACGACTGGCTATAATAAAATATAATAAACTAAAGCCGAAATAAGACTACTGTTTCCTGATTGTTCGCTCCCGTTGACTCAGTTGTTTAAAGAGTGGAGGTAATAATAATAATAATCCAAGACCGATAAAAGTTTACTGTTTCCTGACGGTTCGCTCCCGTTGAATCAGAATTCAAAAAGGTCGAGGAAATTCCTGAGTTTGAAATAAGACTATTGTTTCCTGACGGTTCACTCCCGTTGTCTCAGTTGTTTTAATAACCGAGGGCTAATACTGTTGCAATAATAATAAAGCCAAATTTTGACTCCGGTGAACATCTAAAATAAAGCCAAATTTCAACTCCGGGGTTATCTAAATAAAGCCTTCATCTCTGGACTCGTATTTGAGTTGTTTCGGGTGAAATAAAAAGGATAACCCCTAAATCATGTGAAATTAGAACCTTAATGTGGACCTTATTCTCACCATATTGTCTCTTTAGGAAAGAATTTCAAACTAATTATGGTCTAAACCGGGTTTACTTTATATGAATAATAATTTAATTTATTCGTCACCAATAATAATAATAAAACCCTTAGAGGATTTAGGAATAATGGGAGTGAAAAGTTAAGTTTATACTTACACAATTAGCATTTATGAGTAGTGTTAGCATCTAATCTTATATTTAATTGTGATTTCGTTTTAAGCTTAGTTTGGGGATTGTGAAAATCAAGGATGACGAACTCCCGTTCTTAAAGTCTTTTAAATAATTTTATTTAATTGTTATCATAGTTTTTATCTATTAATGAATAAGTGGTTAAAACGGGGGCACTCTCGAAATAAAAGTTTTTGAACCTTCTTAATGGATCTTTTCTGTTCTTGTTTGATTGTGAGGGGTCATAAGTTAAAAGAGGATTTAATTATTTATTTCCGGGCGTGTTTAATTTACATTGCGTGTGGGACCAGCAATGGTTTAGTGTGGGGGATTTCATGTGTGCTAAAACACACATCATTTGTACCCTGTAAAATGCTAATAAACGGACTAAAACACTAAAATATAGATAAATATGTTGCAAATATGTCTGTATTATGTTTTTATGTCTTACAGGTACAAAGGATTGAAAACAAAGCAAAAACGGTAATTTTCGGGTGACTTTCGACGACGTTTTCACGTTTATCGAGGTTCAAACGAAGACGTTAATATTCCACGATCACACCATTAGAAAGAGCATGAAATTTTGAGTCTATCGGTACCTTACTTGCCCCTTGAACCTTTCTTATTTAAACCCTATGTCGCCATTTTGAACCTTTTTTATTTAAATAACCTGTTCAAACTAATGAAGAGTTATATATTAAATATTACAATATATAATTGAAACCCTACTCTAGTCCAGTGGTAAACTGGCTAGAGTTAAGGTTATCAACCAAGAGGTCGAGAGTTCGAACCCCAGGCTAAAAGAAAACTCTAAATAAAGTGGGCTGATTAAATAATAAAAGAGGGTTTCGGCACTTTCGACGATTTATGGATGTTTTAAAATGCGATCTAAACATATAGAATTGCAAAGGGTAATTAGTTAGAACAACTAGAAACGTCATGAAAGTTATTTGAGATGCCGAACTTAATAAAAAGTAGGATTATTAAAAAGAGTAACGAAACGGACTTTTAGGCATTTAAACATAAGGAGTACATGCGATTAGAATTGTTTTAAGGAAGCGATTAGTAAAATATTGAAACTTAAGAAAATAGAGGACCTATTAACGTTTTTGAAACTAAAAAGTTTTCCTAAAAAGGAAAGTTCAAAAAATTAGTACTGTTTGCAATAACGGGATTTAACTAAGACAATGGTAAGTTTCAAAGTCTTTTATTACTAAAACGCAAACACACTGGATTCTTTAATAATGAACATGGATGCGTTACTTGTTTTCTTTGATAAAAAGCTAATCATACCCATACTACATACTCTAGTCGCAGGCTAGAACCTCCTTATATCTTCATCATCTGTTTGGTTAACGCTTACCCTTATTTGCTAAGAGAGTTTCATAGCCCCACATTTTTACTGATTTACAAACGCTTTATACTATTGGGGTGAGAAACATTGTTTGCTTTTAAATTGGACACAAGTTCTTTACGTGAGTTTTACTTGTTTATGTGTTGCCTAAGTAGCTTACAAACCTACTAACTGCCCAACTTATCATGAACTGTTAGTTTTATTCTCGACCGGAGGACCTGGTTGAGGGAGTGCGAGTGAATCGATAGATCTATTGGACTAATTATCCCTATCCCTTTGGTTCCACTTAACTAAGAACAAACGATATATGTCATGTCCGTTAATACTTTTATGGTGGCTTTGTTTGGGAGACACGGCGATAGGGCGATAATACTTTGCAACAGAAGTAGCATGCCCTGTTGACTTAAATAGCTTCGTGTCATGAGCTTAGTGCAACAATAAATACTTTTTTATGTTATGCTGTATTTGTTATAGTAGTCACATAAACAATACGTTTGAAATCATGTGGTCCACTCTGGTACAAACTTAACCTATGAATCACCAAACATTATTTGACATTTTAAACATGTTTTCAGGTGCTTAGCTTGGAATGATTCTTGATGCTATGTGGAGTCTATGTGCTATGTGACTTCGCCAATTTCAAGACTTATCTATTACTTACTCGTTGTCTTTATTAAAACTTTGTTATGCTTCCGCTACCTTTTTAACTTATTTATTTTGGGCTGTAAAACTTAAATCTATTTTGTTTTATGCAACGAGTAAACTTTTTCAAACGTCCATGATTAGTGGTCGTTCTTTATTGCTTTGTGATCGGATTGTTATGACGTCACGCCCTCGGACACTTATTCCGACTAGGCCCAGTTTGGGGGTGTGACATAGCTCACCTATAAATAGGGGTATTCTGACACCCCACAAGGTACGTTTTTCTGATCACATTCTACACACACATACTCTGACACTCTCTGACAAAACATGAATACTTACTCTCACGCCGGAATCTAATCGTGGGGTCCGTCCCCACGATAAGATTAACGGTTTACTTCTATTTGTGCAGGAAACTATCCAAATCACTTGACTTAGTACAAGATCTGCTTCACTCACATCTAGTTGGCCCAGCTCAATAAGCGATCCAGATCCAACTCAGACCCATAACGCAAATTGTACTAACAAGTACTATACAAACAGATCCAGATTCATATGTATTAACCACATTAATGGAACTATAATTACTAGAAATATCAAGTGATATATATACACCTCCATGACTGCTAATCCCCTATCGTATTCACGAAATATCAAGTGAAAGTAGTATACAAAACCAATACACAACAATGCAAGTACATCTATCCAAAACGGAGTATTGATCGTATATAACTTTCTAGTGTATACCTTAATAAACGAGTCCATTGAATATCTCCTTTTTCTCTCGTTCTTGAACATCACACTCTTCTCCAATTTGGTATAAGCATATATCACCACTTGATCTTTGTGTTGCATCTACATATGTTGGGTTATCTTCTTGTGCGAGGAACCCCACATGGATATCACTTGTGAAGTTTACATGACTCCATCACGATCACCTGCATTACTTCTTATTGTGATTAATGTTGGTGGCTAGCCCTTAACAGTTCTTGATGCATAATAAAGCGATATGGATGATTGCATTTCATTCAAGTTAGTTTTAAGAAAGATTAGTCCCAACTCTTTTATTAAACTTCATAACTGTAAAGGAAAGGGGTTCACGCGATTGTAAATATGTTTCCCATGAAAATCGCAAGGTTTTACTCAACTTGCAGTTTAGTTAAAAAAAATGGAGACCCAAAACGGGTTGAGACCTATATATATATAAGATGGGTGCAATAAGATCACCACTTTGATATAATATGACCAATCTCTAACATAAATTTTCTTCTCTATTAGCTATAATCAATAATGAATAATGTGAAAAACATGTGGATGAAAAAAATATTACTACGTAGTAGAATCGTCAATCTTGACAACTTATATGCAAATGGAGTGGTTTGGGTTCAAACATTCCTTTGGTTCCAAAAGCTGGAACACTAGCGGAATAGTATAAATCATATTTGACACACTGCTCCTGATAGTATCCATTACCCATCCCGCCTGACCAGTCCATTTTTCCACCTTTACAAACTAGCAACTACAAACATATAGGTTAATTCAGCTTGGAAATTGCAAGTGAATGAATACAAATTTTAAGGGACATTCCAAAATGGATAATGTTGGAATTTTTTGTGTGGTAAAAGGTATCAAGTACTCGTAAAAGATTGTTTCTTTAACATTAAATGAATGAGGTTCAGTAAAATATATTACCTTTTGCGTTTGCTCTTCAAGACCGTAGAAGATGAGGGATTACTGTGCCAGTTGCGCTTCCTCTGATTAATAAACCAATTGTTAATCTGCTTTAATTGCAGGCCTGTTTCCTGAACTAACCGTGCCTTGTCTTCTTCCTAGACAATTAAAAGCGATATAAAAATTCAGATATAGATAGAGTCGTAGAGTTCAATAATATCTTGAGACTCCAAATTCCTTGTTTCTCTATTGATATATTGCTAAACATTACTTCTTTGGTCCATCCTATGTCACTTTATGCATGATGATTGCTCTCAATACGACACAAAAGTATGTTTCCTATCTTGATTTCGAATAAAAATTAAAGGAGTCGTAGGGAGCAAACATACAGTAGGGTATGGCCATTTGGCATGTGATTGCCACCAAGATTTAAGAACAGAGGTGGTATCACCAGGAAGTTTCCCTGCCCTCCTTTTGCGTAATATCTCCTCTCGTATGTCTACAATCTTCTCCTTGTAACCCTAATAACACAATGATAGAAGAAAATGGCACAAAAGTTGATGATCATGATAATATTGCAATTTAATGAATTGATGCATTGTTTAGTCATGCAATATGAGTATGTGGATAACAATGTATGTGTAAAACAGACATATGAATGAACTAATTCTCTTGTAACTCATGCATTGCACCTACAGGTCTTATCATACTTTTGCTTTTCTGATTTCATTTTAGTCTATGCTATCTCGTAACAATGAGCTTGAATATTACTTTGAAGCTTCATAATGTGCGAAAACTTATTTTTCGTTGTATTAAAAAATGAACCTAAAGTTCGAAATCAAATTCAGAATTGTGTATCTCGTTTATTAATGGGCATAATTCAGGTATCCAGTCAATGCAGATCTCTATAGCATCCTTATAAGATCATGTGGCAAATTTCAAAAGGGTTTAAAGTCTCACTTGTTTGAGTTCATGCTTTAGCTCTTGCCTGACACGCTCCATTAATGATCTCTCGCTCTCTGTAGGAAGACCGAATCCCATGCTGTCATGAGCATCGAGACTTCCATCAAACAAGTTGGCATCACTATCTACCTGATCTTCATCATCATCAGACATCGTTGCACCTGTGCCTTCTCCAGGTGAAACTCCTGTTCCCACCCAAAAAATGGAATTTTAGCTTTCATTTAAGAGTCTTGGTCAGTTGACATAACTTTACAGAACTAGTGACGGACCCAGGATTTTTGAGAGAGTGTTGCGCAAAAAAATTCATAAAAATTTGCACAAATCAAGGTATGACAGTTTTCGAAAGGGTGTTGCACAAATAAAGATATGACACTTTTCGGAAAAAACTTGCACTTCGTGACCAAAATTGGGGTGTAGCCCGTGCCACACCCGGCACCAATGTGGGTCCGTCCCAGGTGACAGAGGTGGTGCAATTACGTACGGTTATTTTAAAGACATGTTATTGTAAATTTTAAGAGCATGTATTATGACATAAATCGGACTGATGATTTTACATCATGCGTGTACAGGATGTGGCTTGGAGTAACCCTGTTAAAAAATTACCCTTTTTTTGGTAGATAGAAAGAAAAATACTATCATTTAGATGAAATCAAGTATGTACATTGTTCTATACAATTTTGGGAAAGAAGATACAAAACTTCTATATCACCTGTTAAGCTTTGTAGGGACTGCTCAATCTCCCAGCAAGCCATAACTGCTTCCATCGCATGAACCCTAACATGTTGCTGTAATTGTTCTTTGAAAGAACAAAGCAATAGAACATAGTGTGTCTGCATTGCAATGCAGAGATACAGTAAATATAAGGGATTAGTATCATTGTTACATAAACAATATGCATGTTCATTAAAAAATTACTACCCATACAAACATCAAGTAATCACGATGTTTATCAGATACTCCTATCACATGAACCGGTACATAACATAGAGACAGAAACACTGATATAAACTGCATGGACCATATCTTACTAGAGTTTTAACAACCAACAATCATGTGTCGTAACACCAGAAGCCTTTGTCTGAGACTTAATTCAAACAAAAAGACCACAAAGTGACCTTGATATTTTATGTATCTTTGTTATACATGATGATCCCACCGTGGCTTACAAATATGAAGGTAAGAGTGTTTTTCATGTCAAAGGGAGCATCATGTAAGCAAACTCAGCAATCTATATGTTCTCAAATCACTCACATATCGCCCATTAGTGAGTTAATTGGGATGCTAAGCAAATCTTCACAAGGTTAATTATAAGAGTCAAAATGAGGTAATCTTTAACTTTATAATAATGTTTGATGAGCTATGTTATATTGATTGTGGGACTGAGAGCACTATCCTGATTGGGTAGAAACTGATCACATATACGTATTTCATAACATATAATTTTGATAGAATAGTTTTGAAATTTTACACACTAATGAGAAACATGTAAAAGCCAGAAAACATTGATTACGGTTGTCAATAATGCATCTAACCCAAGAACATCTATAAGAACGAGCTTCGGAAGAACTTGAACCCCATGTCTATATATAATCAGGCCGCCTACAAATACACAAGACAAATTACTAATGAAGCTTCTGATGGATCTAGAACTTTCATCCTCATGTTTATATGTTCATACTATTAGCTCGATCTCGCGCCTCTTATTTGGTGTCAATAATACCCTTATGCATGAAAAGAATTGCTTACTCTTTTCTTATTTCATTGGTTCCATCTTGCATTTCTTCCAAATTGATTACATTTCTAATAAACTTAACTTCTTAAGATCTGCCTGATATTTGAAAACAAAGGTAACTTAATGAAATTACTAACAACATCACAGTTTGTAGATGGTTTTGCGAATTGAAGAACAGGGTGGGAGGGACAAGTTGCTATACTCCCTCATGAATTTATTGTCTTCCCGGAAAACATCCATACAATTAAACAACATAATCGATAAACAATCCAAGTAAAAGAAATCTAAATGACTCCAAGAACTTGTAGATAGTAGCTACACATGTGAAGCATTGTGGTTGCTATCGAAAAGGGAACGGTGGCCTACTTGATAATTCGTAACATTACAATGAATTATATGTGGTCCTAACTTTAGTGAATTGTGTGTGATAAACCAGCAGTTTAGTGGAATTAAAAAGAATTATACGTAGCATATATCATCTCATTAAACAAAAATGTTACCATAAATTGATCAAGCTCCTTATCGTCATGATCATGATCATGATCAAGATCACCAAGACTCGAATACTTTGAAACCACCTGCTGAGACTGTGCAAGCTGTGCATCTATTCTAGGCAGCTGATCCACAGGTGTAGCAATTCGCAAACACGCTACATGAGCTGCTAACAACTGCTCGTACAAAGGATGTGACAATACCTCAGCCTTTTGTCTTGCATTTTGCCAACTCATACCGACTTCTCCATCACCCGCAACGACCTCAGGTTCTCCTCCTCCAATGACATTATGATGATCTACTACAACCTGTGATGGTTTCATGATTATTTATGAGAATTTTAACTCTAGAGTTAGTTTATTTATAGAAAGGAATACATGATACTTTTGGTGGTTGCTTGGTTATCTAAGTCATGAGTGTACAATTTATGATGACTTATGCACAAGTACTAATTGCATAAATAAATAATGTATCTTTTCAAAAAGAGTGGGAGATGAAAAATAACAAAAAGGTGAAACGACTGTAATTAATAATATACACATCACATTCATTCACAAACATCCTTCATTTCAATACTTTTGGGCCTACCGGGGCACATCATGTTGTTATGTTGTTTGACAAAAAACAAAATACTCCGTACTATCTAATGTCATTTATGTTCTACTTCTTTAACCAATTTTATAAGTAACACATACTAATGTGTACAATTTCTATGCATAAATAATTAAAAATTAAATGTATTGTAGAGTAATTTATATTAAAACACATTAAGTATTTATGTCAAAATCTCACGCACTAAGGTATATAACTAGTTAAGTTACAATCCGTATCATACTGTAAAAGATATGGTTATTTATTCTGATAAATATATTTAAAATAACAAAACAAAAAAATAAAACGAAAATCATATTTCATTAATACATTAAGGATATCATAGCTTAATTGATACTAATAATAAAAATATACATAAAGAGTTCATGTTTTTATTAATAATGAAACATATTTAATTTCAAATATAATATCAGAAGAAAGAATACGAGATTGAGCGAATCAAAAGATTTAATTTTGTTCGTTTGGCAAAACTAACTTGATTAGTTAATAAAAGTCAAAATTAAAATATTTATCAAAGTTAAATTATATCTTTTATTATAAAAAAATATGAAAAAAACATCACTTACACCTGCAATTGAGAAAATTAACTTAATGGTCCAATAAGCCTCTCTTTTATTAACATTTTGAGGATGTCTTAAATTTTTTTATTTTAAGTATTTTTAGTTTTAAAGATATTTTATAAAATCTATTATAATCTCTTATATATAATTAAAGAAGATAAAAAAAGTTGGACAATAAGAGATCTCGATTGCAAAACTGAGCCCTTTATTGCCTAATAAAAGTCATACTTTTTTTAAATAGGCAACAATATATTAACACAACAACGAAACATCACAAAGAGAAAAAAAAACATAAATGTAAATAAAAGTTATATTTTTTTAGTTAATAACCCGTGTACACACGGGTTATTAAGTGTAGTTATAGAATATGGTTAACGACAGATAATTTAGTTGTAATATCGGAAATCTATAAATGCATATAAGTGTTAAAATGAAAGCATGAGTTATAAATACACACCAAACAAATTTAGTTAAAATATAATTATTAACTGTAGTTATAGTGTGAACCTCGTGCATGTAATATCACAGTTATAAAATACTAGACACTCCCAACTTCTTATATACTCGTATATTAGACATAAATTTAAATTAATAAATTTATTTTTGTGTAAATCTTGTATGTGCACGAAACTTATAACTAGTTTATATAAAAAGAAAATTACTTAAATGAACCTTCTAGATATTAAAATACGAAAGTGGACATAGCAAATATATTTTACCAAAATTAACTTTTCGACAATAATGGTTAGATGTGTGACATGTGTCATATCCTACGACTATTAATCAGTGCGCATGATGAAATGGTATGCGTTTTATGTTATGCGCCGATTTATTTACCAAAATCAAAAATGCGTCGCATGCATGATCCTTATGCGCCGGATGCAATCTATGCACCACCACGTCCTTATGCATCTTGTAAAATGCACTCCTTATGCGCCCTGATGCACCACCAAGTACTTATGCGTTGTGATGCACTCTTTATGCGCCCTGACGCACCACCAAGTACTTATGCGCCTGATGCATAAGCTTTATGATGCATCTTATGAAAGTTTTATGCGTCGTGATGCAATCTAATGCATCCATAATTTGTGCACCTGGTGCATCTTGTGAAACATTTATGCACCTGATGCATAACTTACGTACATGCACTTCATTTTGTTATTTACTGACTTTTGTGCATCATTATGCATAAAGCTTATGCGCCAGTGTGCACAATTTAGCGCCGGTATGCATAAAGCTTATGCGCCGGTGTGCGCAATTTTATGTGTCTTAGGTCGTTCTGGTAAAGTGAAGAAAAATGGTTCGAATTCGTAAAAATGATATATTAGTAGGCTTGTTTAGTAATAAAAAAAATTCATTTTCACGTGTCAAGAAAGAAAAAATATTTTAAAATAGTTAATACTTCAATATTTAGATATGCATATTCATATATTTCCGAAAAACTTTTCCTTTTGTCTTTATGTGATTTTTATTGGAAAGTCCTCATGTCATATCGATATTTATATGGCCGGAGATACGTAGGTCTATGGGGTCACATACATATACACCGAGATACTACGTTAATAATGTAGTTAATATATTTAATGTATTATAATTAATATATTAATTGTATTATTACTAATTATATTTATATGTCACGATAATACTTAACGATCGTTAGTTAGTTCGTGTGACGAATAATTAACGTTAAGCCTTAAATTAGTGTGTAATACACAATAATTATCAAAGACCAAAAATCAAATATGGAGGGTCCATCTTGTATGTTTCAACCGACTAAGGGGTTAAGGAGGTGATTAGGATTGCAAACTTGTCCACCAAGTTATCAAGGCTATAAAATGAATATCCTAATTCATTAATTGCATCATTTGGATAACCTAAACAAGCTAAACTTCTTCGCTTCCTCTCTTTGTCTTGGCCGGTCGAACACCCCTATTCCATAGGTTTTGAAATCGATTTTTGTTTAAGAACAAATAAAGTGTTTAGTTTGTTTATCGTGATTTAAGAACTAGCATTCTCATAGTCAAATCAATGACGTTTTTTTGTGGATAATCCATAGAGGATATTTCTTTGATATCTCCTTGTTTCGTGAGTTCTTAAAGGGAAATTAGTATCCATAACTTGCTCATTCTGTTTGCTTGATCAAGAACGAAAAGGTACGCAAACCGTTTATTGCTTTATGTTAATTAGTATATGTAATTCCTTTGGGACAATATTCGGTGCGTTTATTAAGTGTTAATATAGGTTATTAGATAAGAAATCTCAACAAATTTTATGATGATGAAAGATAGGGCCGAGACTCATAAATCAAGTGTCTACTCAACATCCTTGTACAAGTCTACAATCGCTACTTGAGATGAACTTCGTTTGGTTATTTGAAGTTGGTCTTAGGTGTAATAGGATTCTTAGTTGCTATACGCTATTGTATATCGAGTCGCTCCGTCCCAATTGTAACGACACGGGTTGGTCCGAGTCTCGATTTAAAAAGATGAAAGGCCTAAAAGTATAAATAAGGAATTATAAATTCTCCATCTCATGCGAGACAGAAAACAAATTAACATCTTGACGTGATAATTCTCATATCATTATTGAGGGCTATGTTGTTTTTAGGCTTCGGGATTGTGGAACTTAAGGTTGCGTTTAGTTGGAGAAACCATTTTTTATTTTTGTGTTTTCAGATTTGTAAAAAAAGCAGGAGATTTATTTTCCACAAAACATAGAAAACGCGTTCATGTGATATTGTTTTTTATTCTCAAGAAAACAAGGGGGTTACAAAGAAAACAAGGAAAACAAATAAAATGTGTTTTGTAGTTTCTCTTGTTAAGTTGGGAAATGCATGTTTTGTGTTTTGTAGAGAATTTTGTTGGAAAACAATGATTTGAACGCGATCTTTGTTTTCCTTGTTTTTCACAAAATATTTTGTGGAAATAAGGGTGTTTCTCCCAACTAAACACACCCTAAAAGTTTTACAAATTTATACTTTTACAATATGTATCTTGTTTTCAATTTTCCTTCTATTAAATTTATGAAACACAAATATTGTTAAACCATTGTTTTCACACAGAATAAAATATGAAGGAAAGTTATTTTGGATAACAATAATTTCTTGGATACTAGATGACTCATTTTCATCATCAATCTAAAAGAATAAAGCATTTTGTTATAAATATTTATTTATTATGTGGCTATCCACATTCCGTAACGTTTCAAACATTATGACTCACTAATGGTTGTACTTAATATATTGATGATTAGAGGTTTATATATACGGACTTGTATATATTGTAATGGGATGACTCTCAATGAAATACTTGTCTCGATTCTCTCTACTTTCTTCTCCTTCCATACATCAATATATGTGTTGCTATTAGGTCGTTGTTTCACAACACGTTATCAGCACGATAGTCTCAAGAAAGAGATAAAGATAAAGAGATGTAAGAAGAAATGTAAGTGTTATTGATGTGAATGTCAATGATTAAAGAAAAAGAAGTAAATTGGATGATCTACAAAAGCTCATAGTTTGATCGGTAATGGTATTGTGTTATAATCCATCTGATTATTGATGTAAGTGTTATTGTTGTGAAACAACGACCTAATAGCAACACATATATTGATGTATGGAAGGAGAAGAAAGTAGAGAGAATCGAGACAAGTATTTCATTGAGAGTCATTACCATTACAATATATACAAGTCCGTATATATAAACCTCTAATCATCAATATATTAGTCATAATGTTTGAAACGTTACGGAATGTGGATAACCACATAATAAATAAATATTTATAACAGTATTAACATTAATGTGGAAGTAAGAACAATGAAATGTTATGGTAATTGGGATAATGAAATTTAGCATTTATCCTACTCTTCTCTGGAGTATATGTTAACATTAATATCATTATGTTTTTTTTACATATAATATCATTATGTTTTTATTGCAAAATAAAAATGTCTAGAAAAACTATGTAATGTTATTTTCTATATTATATCTATATTTTGAATTTATGTAAATGTTATAAATGCATAGTATTTGTACTAGCAGGGTATTCACATGTTACAACGATGGATACCATTTGATTAAAGTTCATACATCAACAATATAACAATGATGAACTGATTAACTTAAAAATAAAAAATGATTTTAGTCCGACCCGATTCACCCGTTTTTATCGGTTTCGACCGGTCCTCTCCGTTTCGTTTGCAG
>BQNB010013873.1:36330-73676 GCA_026074375.1 Tanacetum coccineum
ATACCGATATAAAATTGATATGATATAAGAACTAAAACTGATATTGGCCACTTCAAAAGTTTAGGCCACTTCAAGTATCAATTTTACTAAACCACTGATACTGATATATTAAAACTGTCTTGGCATAAAACTAAAGCTTCCAACTATAAATTTCTAGCAGCCACAATACTGCAAATTATAAGATTGTTTGGGATTGCATATTTTTAAGCATATAATCAGTTATGTGTGTGAGTAATGAGTAATAAATTTTTGTTGCGTCTTTAAAATCTTATACTTTTTGCTTTTAACTATCTGGTTCTTTTGGGGTTATAGTTGATGGTTTGTTTTGCAAATCATTACAGATGCTCTATGTACTTCCTTCAAGTGAGAAAGTCGGCTCAATCTATTGTCTTCATGGATTTTGATTCGGCTCATACTATTATTTAGACATAGGCAAGGTTGCAAAAATCGCTAGGCGCTAGCTGGGCGGCCGGGTAACGCTTAGCGATTAATCGGTTTGGCGGGGATTAATCGGGGATTAATCGGATTGGACTTTTTATATATAAAATTATAAAATTTTGAAAATATATGCTTGATTTTCCCCATTTAGCCGATTTTGTCCGCTTTGTCTGATTAATCCCCAATGTGGCTGATTTCTATCCGTAACCGAGTTGACCGATTTAGCCGATTTTTATCCTATTTATGCCCGATTTGGCCGATTTTTATCCGATTAATCGGTATGTTGACCGATTTTTCACCAAAACGATTAATAAGGCCGATTAGTGAAAATCAAGGCGGTTAATCCCCGCCTAGTGCCTAGGCACCGATTAATCGGCCGCCTAGGCCGATTTTTGCAACACTGGCTATTACCTTGATGGGTGATTAACAAAGTTTTCCAAATTTCTTTTGCCGTATTACACATGAAAATTCTTTCATATTCTTTTCTTGGCAAAGCATTGTAAATAACCATTTTGGCTTTATTATTTTCGCAAGCCTCTTTTTAAGATCATCCCTTTGTTTTTCAAAAAGGATAACCTCATCTAGTTTGGTTTCCGGATTTTGTTCAATAGGTTGAAAATCACCGTTGGTAATAACATACCAAAGGTCAAGATCTTTTGATTTAACATATGTTTTGAATCCATTTTTCCAATAAATAAAACTATCACTTTCAAAGAGTGGTGGTCTTTGCATGGATTGCCCTTCTAGATATTTGTTGGAATCCATAGATCGATCCAAGCTTTAAAATACAATATATTTTAAAAATCTTGAGTAACCTCGGCTTCTGATACCAATTGTGGAAACTATAAAGGGGGATGAGGGGTTGAATAGTTTATAGGTTAATTGGCATCTTAAAATTTTACTTCTAAAATTTTTAGATTCGACTATATGTTTAATCAATCAATAATATGAACCAATCAATATAACTATCTACCTGTAATAGCAATACAAACAATAAATGAGAAACACAAACAATATAAAGAGATAAGGTAAAGAACGATCAAACCAAGACACCAAGATTTATAATGGTTCGGCTACGAAGCTCCTCTTCGCCCTACTCCACTCTTCGAGTATCCAACTCAAGATTTCACTAAGTCAATTACACGTCGCTTACGTTATTTTCCGACACTAAGCTAAATATCGAGGCATAAACTTAGCTAGAATCAATCTACCACTTCACAAACACTACTCAATCACAAGATCTACACTATCGGATTTATATACTATCTGATCTTACACAGTCGCACAAGATAATAATAATAGAGGTTTGGATCTTAGAAGAAGATAAGAGAAATCACTAATCTATAACACTTCGTTTCTTGACGAATTCGAGTGTTCTTCTCTAGCACTTGATGAAAGAATAAAGGAGATGAGATTGGATCACTTAAAACAAGATTAGACAATGTCAGTGATCAAAAGATTTAGTGAGAGAAAGAAAGTTTTTAGAGAGAAAAAGATAACTGAAAAATTCGTGCAAAAAGGTATTTTTTTGCTGAGAATAGTGCAGTATTTATAGCCAGGAAATCCCAACGTCTCTAGGTGGCGGTCTCGGCGATCCAGATGTATCTGGGGGCCGCCCAGCCTATCAGGAGGAGCCACTAGACGGACGCTCCTATTTTTGTCTCTTAGTGAGGAATGTTAAATCTGGTGTAGAAGCTTCCATTTTGGGGAAAAAACCAGATTTGAATTTTTATATTTAAATAAAACATTTCTTTTATTAATAAAAATATTTTGTATATTTTTATTTTTGTAAAAATACTTTTGTAGAAATCTAATGGTTAAAAAAATATTTTCTTGATTACTAATCATGTTTAATGATTTATTTGTACATACCTTAAGTGATTTGCGTAGAAATGGAAGTTTATGATTAATAACATGTAAATGATTATTTTTTATCGTAAACGTTTTTTATATTTTGTCATCTTCAAAACGTAGAGGTCAAAAAATATAAATAATGTTTTTAGACATTATTTGTACTAACATATGGTTTTAGGTAAATATATCAAGTTTTCCTCTCTAATAGTACATGGGCTAGTTCTGCCAATGGTTCTATCTTCTAACACTAACAAAAGTGTTTAGTTGTGTTTTGTCTATTTCTTGTATTTGCAGGGACTAAAGATGTCAATTGGTGATTCCCTATTTTCCTATATAATGAAAAGATTGGAGCTAGGGTTTTGGATATCTGTTTACATCTTCTTCAACATCCCTTTCTCTCTTAAATTGATCTATGTATCTCTGTTTTATTCTTGATCAACTCTTTTGATCATTAGTCTTGTTTCATTCATTGTATTGATAATCACTTATTGTGATTATCTGTTTTCTTTCTTGTATTGTAAAACACCCCCCCCCCCTCTCTCTCTCTCTCTCTCTCGCATCCAACTCCATCCCTCCTCCATGATCTCTCCAGAATCTTCGCGCAGACTCTCGTCATCATCTCTCCTCCATCAACATCATTATCACAAAGAAAATTACTCTCATTTCACTCCTCTAAACTCACTCTCAGACATGGAATTCAAAATCTCGAATCAGATCAAAAATCTTCTCCGAAAACATCATATCTAAGATCTCAAACACAACGTCTCGATCATTCTCCATAATCTCACCTCCCTCATACATATCCTCTCATTATACTCCTCACTATATGACTCATCAACTAGCATTTCACATAAGCCTTCCTTCCTACCCTACGTCGTTCGTCCAGCTATCCACGTCTCTACACTCACTCATCTCTCTCCATCACTCCTCTAGTAAAACTCCAGCAAAAAAGCACCCTAAGGAAATCCTTCGACTCGCTCTCGTCTTCTTCTAAATAAATCATCAATTCCTAGTCCATCAGTTCAGTTGACCACCCTCAGTCGCCTTCCACCTCCAAACGTTCAAAATTCTCTCCCTTCTTAAGACAAACATTCATTCTCGCTCCTCATTCTCAACTTCACAAACTCATCCACTCCTCCCATCGATCTCCTCTCCCTCACGTCATTTCTCCAATTCCTCCCCATCAATCCTCTCCGACGTCTCTCCATCAGATCTCTCAATCCCTCATCTCTCTCTCCCTCATCAATCCTCCTCACTCTACTCCTCATTCCCTCTCCTCTTCTAACCATAACTCAAAAATCCCACATCCCTTCTTCTTCAGTATTCACATCCTCATTACTCATACCAAACTCTTGAAAACTCTCAGCCGTATCAATTCTTCCTCCTACGGACTCTACCCCAATCCCGAAGAAAAACGGTCTTTGTTTACATCTGCAATATTTCCCTCAGTAAACATCCAGTTACAACTTCTGCCTCACTGACTCAACTTCAGTAACATTAGAAACTGATACACACCCACACAAACCATAAGGTACATCGACTCCGTTCAGGATCTCTACATTCTCAACACCGATCCAGACTAGCTCAAATCGACAGACCCTCATCTCCATCGCCACTCAACAACATTCTTCTAGACTCTCCGACACACGCTCCCTCACTATCAATTAATCCCTCTCTACCAATACAAAACTCGCTATCATAACTCGTCATCAATACTTCCTCTCCAAATCATACTTTCAGTCTCATCATGTCACCATGTCCTCATCCTATACGACTCATCCCTCCGAGCCATATCAGTATTCCAAAACCTTCATCCGACTCAATACATCCAAGTCCTTCCCAAGTGAATCTACAAGCCCTCAAGTAACAACAAGGAATAGATCATATTAACTCGCATTCACAAACCTAGACGATCCTCTCTCTATTCCCGATACTCCACTCGCTCTAAAATTCTCAAACCACGAAGATCATCTCATCATCGCTCAACTCTCCTAAACATCTCCTCCGTCTCACCTCCTCCTCTCTCCCTCGTCATCTCTCGACTCATCCCTGCTCTCAGTCTAATTCTCTCCTCATCTCCTCTCTCTCTCCCTCTTCTCATCTCCTACTCTCTCTCTCTCCGGACCAAACCAATGTGTTCAACTGGAAATCGAAATCGCCACCGGTTCGGCTAGCCAATAAAATTCGTCAAAAAACAAAACGGAGCCGACCGGTCAAAGCTGGTAAAAACGAGTGAATCAGGTAGGACTGAGATCATTTTTTTATTTTTCTCCTGCGTCTGAACTTTATTTAAGGATATCCGCCGCTGCAACGGGCAAGTACCCTGCTAGTTTATAATAAATGATGAGTGGTTATGGGTGCATTTGTTTAGACACCATACATTATTTAAACTTAAGCTTAGATAATTATATGTTAACAAAAATCCTAAGTATTCTTGTTAGGAAAACTAATCTATTGATTTCTTTGCGAAAGAAAATTATTATTTAAATGAGTCTGATACGTTATATGGATTTTTCTGGGCAGAAGTTAAAGAACGTCTTACTGCCTGCGTGTCATCTTCTGAATGACCATTTAGTAATTGTGAGGTCTGATATGAGAAAACTAAATGGTTGATGGCCATTCAGAGAGTGACGCATAGGCTGTGGAGCCCTCTTTAACTTGTGCCATGTGGCACAAGTAAGAAGAACCCATATTATATTTACCGAAAACTTTACGCAACTTTTCTATAATGAGGTTGTAGTTTTATGTATCATTTTGAGACATAAGTGATTATGGGTATGTTTGGCGCAATGGGTTATGGCTGAGTTGGAGTTGGGTTGGAGCTTATATTATAAGCCGAATGCTAAAGCTTATATTTTTATAAAGCTGTTTGACGAATTAGTTAGACCTATAGCTTATTAATGTAAAATCGCATAAAACTACATAAATTAAATTAGGACATTTACAGCTTTTACATTATAATATATTATATTTTGAAGGGTATTCAAGTAATTTGACAAACTATAAGCCCCCTAAGCCCATCTTTATGGGCTTGGGCTAATGAAGACTTATGATTTATAAGCCTCTTCATAAGCTTGCGTGACAAACGAGACTTATTTTATAAACCGACTTATTTTAGAAGCCCAAGGCCCTTTAAGCCCTTAAAAGCCGTGTGTCAAACACAAAGCTGGGTATGTTTGGCAAAATGGGCTAGGGCTGGAGCTGGGGCTAGAGCTTATATATACGCCGAAATTGAACTTTGTATTTTTGTAAACTTGTTTGGCAAATTGGATGGGAATGGGGCTTATTATTGCGAAATTACTAAAAAAGACATAATTAAATGAATTTGTGATATATGTTAGATATTTTTGTGGGTAAATAAGTAATTTACGGTTCAAAAGCCTGGGTTTAATTTTTTAGCCCATTTTATGAGGTTGGGCTTATAGAGACTTATGACTTATAAGTAGGGACAGAGCTAGGGGGTTCCCGCATGTGCCCAGAAGACCTATGGATTTTTTCGATTTGAAAAAAACAACGATTTTTCCTAAATGTATCAAAAATGCACCCGGTCCATTGAAAATGTGTTTCTACTCTTATCGTTTTAATGAAATATTCGTTTTAATTCACTTTTTAACTGTATTATATTACGTTGAAAAAAAATTGTGCGCCCGGTCATATTTGGTTATGGCTTCGTCCCTGCTTATAAGCTCTTTCATAAGCCTACATGACAAACGAAACTTATTTTATAAACAAACTTATTTTAAAAACTCAAACCCCAATAAACCTAATAATAAACCCAATGTTCCATGTGACTATGCTATTTTAGTTTACATTCCACATCCTTATACCCCGTTGTGGGATGAGATACTATTGTTGTTTTTGTTGAATCTAAGAGGGTGTTTGTTTAAGCCTTTTTTTTTTTGGTTTATAAGCTTATTTGACTCGACTTTTTTTAAGTTATTTTTCAACTTACGAGCTGATTATAACTTTAGTACGGAATATGAGCTGGAAAATAAGCTAGAAAATCAAAACTTATAAAATACAAACAAAGTCGAATTGAGCTTAGCTCAGTTGGCCACCTGAGGTCTCCTAAGGAGCTTTGGGTGAGGTTTTACCCTCCTAGGCAAGGTCTCAAGTTCGAGTCTTGTCTAGGGCGATAGGGGTTTCCTTCACGCGTGCGTAAAGGGAAGGGTGTCATTGCCTTCTGGGCTGGACCCAACCTGGTTGTGTGAGCTCGCTACGCCTTCTGGGCTAGAGGCCATGTAGCCACAACTGCCGTTCTAAAAAAAAAAAACAAAGTCGAATAAACTCGAAAACAAAAACTTATAAAATACAAACAAAGCCAATAAACTCGTAAGCACGAAAATAAGCTCGCATAGTCCAAATATATGGCAATTGACGTACTTTTAATCAAAATTAGCATATATACTCAAATGCGTGACACAGTAAACCAGTGTTGGGCTTCACTTTGGGTCTTGAGCTCCCACTTTGGGCCAATTTATTGGGCTTTCACTTTGGGCTGACCCAATTAGTTTTTTTTAATAGTAAGAAATAAATAAATAAATTTATTAATTAAAAAAAAATTGTCGACACAAGATAGTGGAATTTTTTTTACAACAGTACGGATTTATTCAGATAAAAATATACCCGCGGAAATACCTTTGATACCTAATAACTTTAAAATAATCGACAGGGTCTCAAACATATAGCTCTAGATTGCATTAAACGGAGCCGTTTTACGCCACTAAAAAAAACAACCTTTACACATGAGGCTCAACACATAAGCCTATATAAAATAAACAACAAACTATTAAACATGAGACCGAAAAAATAAGAAAAAAAATAAAAAAAGAATTAACGCCCCGCAACAACGCGCGGGACATAAGCTCATATTAAGAAAAAAACTATTAAACATGATACCGGAAAAATAAACCCACACAAATATTGCAATGCTTCTGACGCCCATAATATTATATTTAAAAAAACCATATAGCAAAGAAAAACAAACATTTAAATATAAAGCCCAACACATAAGCCCATATAAGAAAAAAAACAAACTATTAAACATGAAACCGAAAAAATAAACCTGCAAAAAAAAAAATTACGCTCCGCAACAATGCGCGAAAATTAACGCCCGACAGCAACACGCAGATAATCCTGCTTGCATAAAAATAATAGTCCAATAGAAAATGGCCCATACAACAAATTCATAAAAACGTAAAATTAACAACGGTAAAAAAAAGGTTACAACTTAACACATACTATCTAAATGGTTAAAAGAAATCAAACAAATAAAAAAGCAATAAAATTAAATAGTAACTCGGAAAAAAATACGGCTCGGGAGAATGGCCAATCCATAGAAACTACACACGTGTCCAAAAAAAATTTCGTCATGCCGCAACGCGCGTGTTCTTAGTAATTAGATTGGGCTTAGCTCCATGTCAAAAAATGTAAACCAATATCTTCTACTCCTAAGAAACAACATACTAACAAAACATGTACAACTTGAGTCAATGTAAAGTTTAACAAAATCCTCAAAAAAACATAGTAAGAAAAAACCACACTGCACCAACAAATTAGCCCCCGCCGCAATGCGCGGGCTAAATTCCAACTTGTTTAATAACAATTGACGTGAGAAATTGTTATAGCTACTGAATTTGTTGTTATGAAGGTTTTATTACAAGGAAGGAGTTAATTGCATAAATTGTCTTTGTGGTTTGACCAATTTACATGTTTTGTTCGCTTGGTTGGAAAGTGCATACAGCCTCCTTGTCGAGAAACCTGAAATCCATTTTAATCCTTGATCAAACTGAAATGATCAATATGCCACTCTGTTACTTATTTTAGTTTATTTTTTTCTTTAATTTATTTTTAAATTTTATCATCTTAATCACCATTAGATAAACAATTCATAAACAAAAACAAACCCTATCCCTCTTTAAACAAATTAAACAAAAAAATCTAAACTTCTAATTTATTATCTTAAAACCATATTCATCATCTTCTTCAACCACCACCATGATTAGCTTCAACATCGCACCTATTAACCAAACAAAACACCACAACCAAATTTCTCTACGTATAGTTACATCAAACCCGTACACAATTAAAGGTACGTTTGGTTTATGGGTGTGGATGTCTATCTATGAAATCATTGATATACAAAATGTTTGGTTGAAGTTTTCAGATTTAGATTTACTATTTTAAATAAAAACGATACATATTTTGAAACCCATTATGGTAGCATGGATTTAAGAAATGTAGTGGGCCCAACATTTGATTGTGTCTGTCTCTCAATTCTTTTATTATATAAAATAATATATTTTAATTAAACTTTTTTTAATAACTTTTAAAATTTTATTTTATAAATAAGTTATAATATTTCTCTTGCCTCCGCCAATACCTAATTTAAATCTATTCTAAACCCATCTACGAACCAAACGGGCCCTAAGGCAGGTCGCTGTGGTGAGGTCGACTGACTCGGTCGACCCCGGTCCCAGTCGGTCACCCCTATAGCACATCTAGTCGGTCGGATGTACTTCTTGGTCCTTGTGGGTCGTTTCTATGATCGGTAGTCGAGCAAGAAAAACGTAACGGATTCTCTTTTTGTGTTAAAGCTTTGTGTGAGACTAGTTTCTTCACAGCTGCAAATTTTGGACCCTTTTTTGCTCGACTCATTTTTTGTGTTGTGAGCGAAACTGAATGATTGAAAAAGATAATACCCTAAAAACAAATGCTTATAAAAGAAACCGGGTTTAGTGAGTAATGGCCAATGAGTACCACCTTTGTATATATTGTTTTTCTTTTATTGTGAAAATTTTGTTTCAACTTTTTTTTAACATTTTTGATATTTCACATTTATTATGTATCATGATTCATGATATTTTTTTTATTATGTAATGTTTTTATTATTTATGTAATGTTTTTATTTAATGAAATTTACTTTTGTAGTTAAAAAATTAAAAAAAAATGAAGGTCGCCTTATAGTGGTAAAGAGTCGTGTGTAGGTCGCCGAAGAGAGAAAGCTGATGTGGTAGGAAAAAATAGAGGTCGCTGATGGTCGAGCCCGGGATCTTATTTAAAATGGGAAGATCTAGGATAGGCGGCCAACCTCCTAGAGAGAGCGATGTGCATGGACCACGTGAGTAGGGATGCAGGACCGCTCGTCGGGCCTGATAGGTGGTGGTGTCACACCCTTCTCAAATGAACCATACGTGAGACTCTCGCGTCATACGGCTCCGTCCCGGAATCAAGACCCCATTTCCTTTGACCAACGGGTCCTCAAACCAACTTGTCCTTCCTTTCTATTTCTCGGTAAGCGGTTTTTTTATTCATTGATTGATTTGATTCAAGGTCGCTTTAGCTTGCTTCCAAGTCCAAGCGCTAGCGGTAGAAGCTAGTCGTCAGAAGCGAACTTCAGGTGGGTAGCCTAACATCCTCATTTACATCTTCTGATTTTTTTCAATTAAAAGTATTAATTTCTCTATCTAAAATCATAAACTTTTCAAGTCACCATCTACATTTACCCCATCCTTGTTTTAAAATCATACCCAACTTATATAGTAAAGAGATCCGGCGAACCATGGGGACAAATCAGGTCGGCGGCGGACAAAGGCGGCCACGTCTAGCAGACGGCGATGGGACACGAAGCGAGGAACGGCGACCACATTAAACATATCCTTTTCGATAGAAGAAAATTAGAATATAGAATTATAGTTTATCTTTGTGCATATCCATGATTGGGATGTGTAAAAGGAAGAGAACAATTACCCAAACAAAAACTGATTTGAGCTTGAAATTAATTTGGGTATATAGAGAAATCAAGAAATTTTTTAAGGATATGATGGAGCGCATAAATGTTAGGGTGTTCATATAAAATTAGTGTAAAAGTCCATCAATCTTACTTAATTATATGTGTCTAAATAGCTTTTTTTCCCTATATGAATATGGAGAATCACAACATGAATTTGGAGAATCAAGAAATAAGAGATCATTCTGAAACACATTTAATCGAGATATTAACACTAATGGTTATTTGTTCCACCGTCACAATCCACACTATGTATGTGAGGAACGAAACTACGAGCATGTGGATCTTGGATGGTGTGGAAAACTAGAAGGGGAGTTGAATAGTTTACCGCTTTTTAATTTAAGGGTTTAAGGTGTTTTAACAATTTTGGATTCGACTTTATGTGAATTCAATACGTGCACAATATAAACAATATGCTTATCTAAACAGTTAAAAAATAATGTAAGACAAGAGATAAGAGTAAGAACAATCAAACCACAACGCGATGATTTATAGTGGTTCGGTAACGAAGCACCTCTTCGCCCTACTCCACTCCCCGAGCACCAAACTCGAGAGTTTTCTTCACTATGTCAACAAACTCCCTTATTGCGGAGAAAACCGTACAAAACGTTGCTTACACCGAAATTACGACACAAAGCTAAATGTCGAGTTCTAATCTTAACTAGAACAAATCTATCACAACACGACTTCACTACTTGTTCACGACTTTACAACTTCACGATTTTTTCACAACTTCAAGACTTCTTCACAACTTCAAGACTTATTCACAACTTCAAGACTTCACTTCACCACACTACTTATATCGCAACTATCTAACACTACTTGGTAAGATCACCACGATCTAACTATATTTACAAAGATAGCCAAGATCTAGCTACTACACACAAATATAAGATATATAATTGATTTACAAATATGTGATATGAATGCAACAACGTTGCAATATACATTAAGGTGTAATACTTCTTCACTTGATGATGAAAATATTCTTCTCTTGCACTTGAGGAATTAAGCTTGGATCACTTGAAAACAAAGCTTTATGATTAAATGATCAAATGGTTTTAGAGAGGATATATGGGCTGTTTTGAGCAGAAAAAATGAGTGCAAAAGGTGAGAAAATAGTAGGGGAAAGTCCAGTATTTATATGACAAACTGGAGGAGCGTCAGTCTATGGGCGGTCCCCTTAAATAGGTGGGCGGTCCCCTTAAAATTAAGAGGGCCGCCCGTGTATTTAAGGGGGCCGCCCTAGACTAGGGGCTCTCCAGTTTGTCTTTTGTGTAGGGATAATTTTTTGAAACTTTTCTAGCCGTTTTAGGTCCGAAAATTTGAATTTCAAAATGTTTATTTTGAATAAAACATTTTTTTTAATTGTAGAAAATGTTTTATAATGTTTATAAAAATGTTTACAACATTTTATACAAGTGTGAGGTTGAATGAAAATTTTCTTTGATCATAAAATGCATTAAGCATTTGTTTATTCATACATTGAAGTGATATAATTTTCGAAATAAAAATTTACTACTAATTACTTGTTTACGTTTAATTTTACATTGAACGTTTTTATATTTTATGATTATCAAAACGTAAAGATGTGAAAAATATTAATAATGTTTTTAGGCATTATTTCTATCAACAATCTTTCCCTTTTTGATGATTACAAAATTTAAACTCATTAAATGTAAAATTATTTTTAAACAAGTATTTAGTGAGTTTTATGTCATTTCTTCCCTTTTTTGTAAAATTACCTTTTTGTAAAATCAAAAAGGCATCGTCGAGAGTTGCTAGTAAAATCAACGGAATAAATGCTCCCCCTTGATGTGTGCTCCCCCTCGTTCGAGGGCACCAATAAATCAAGCTATTGTTTCTTGGCTACAAAAACGAGTTAGAACAATACAAATATTTCTAACTTGTAGCAAGAAGGAAAAATATGGCATAATTAGTGCAACCATCAATAATCATCCATTAAAAGTAAAATAGTATGGGAACCACACTCCGCATACATAAGGAAAATAAATAACATGCTAACATACATGAAATTTTTGTAAACTACATATAGTCCTATAACTAGTAAAGCTCCATAGGACTTGCTTGTAAAATAGTGGATGGACAATTATTTGAGAAACTAAACATAGAGTATGTTTAGTTTGGGGAAAATGGTGGAGGTGGTGGGATGATGGTTGTTGGTGGTTGTGAGAGCATATGCTCAATATATGAAAACATATATTGGAGTTCATCTTTCAACCCAAATATGAGAGCACGATTGTGAATGCAACACAAACATGAATCTCCGTGTGCCTCAAAATGGTTCCAAGGAATGGGATGACCAAAATAGGTGGTGAAGGTGATAGAGTGTCAAATTGGACATCAAGTAGGGTAATTGGTGAAATGGTGAGAGTGATGTCCATTGATGCATTTTCTTGAGTTGGAGGTGATGAAAAAACTCTTGGAGGAGGAGATGTTGGTGGATTTAAGTAACTATTGGATGAAAGTGATGTTGATGATGGTGATGATTTGGGTATGTAGTCAATTGAGGATGAAGAAGTATCTTTGGTTGATGGTGTTTTGGAGGGTGCATTAGGAGCACTAGGCGATGAGAGTTGAAGTGTGGGTGATGGAGTTTTTGTTGTCATCATGGGTTAAATCCATAAATAATTATTTTGGTAGAATGATGTTGATTTTTGGTTTCTTGTAGGCTTTGGAAATGGAGGCTCTAGTGGATGTCATGGATGTTGATAATGGTTGATGAATGATGAAGAAGATAGTGTATTGGAGATGATCATTTGGAGGGGATTTATGGGAAGAAAATGGTTTGAAAATGGAATGAGTTTGAACTAGATTAAGTTATTCCAAATTGTGTTCGAGCATTCTAGGCAAAGATAGCTGAGACTAGGTAAAAGAGGGTCAAAAAGCAAAAAAAATATTGTTTTACCCGTGATTTACTAGGGCGGTCCCCTTAAAGATAAGGGGGCCGCCCATTATCAATTAAGGGGGCCGCCCTCTGTTGGCTTCCATTTTTCACAGAAAACGATTTTACTTAGAATTTTTGTGAGGGTATTTCTGTTTTGATGGTTTATTTGCAGCAAGCCCTATTGAGTTGTCTGAGCACATTTAATCATATAGTATGTAATAAACACATCAAATGATGAAACCAAAGTAGCATAAATGGTTGATTAAATAAAACAACTAAATGTTTAAACCATCATAGCAAGCAAGTAGCTAAAGATAACCAACACATAAGTCTTTCCGAATACATCGGATAATCACCACACAAGTTGTTAAGAACATACACATAATCAAGTTAAAAATTGTCTTAAACTACATTTAGCTATTTAGCTAACTTCACTCATATGTCTTCACTTCTTCTTCTTGCTAAACATTCCTTTTAGTGCCTTTCCAAATGATTTGAACCCTCCTCGCATCTCCTTATGCATTTGTGCGTTTGGTTTAGCAAGGTGGTTTGTCGTTCAAAGAGAGTTTCATCAGTTTGTTCGGAAGAGGAAGGCATACGGTAATTTTGGTAGTTAAGTGGATGAAGAGAGTTAAGATAGGTGGTAGGAGAAGGAGTACTTGCACGAGATGTACCATCATCCTCATCATCATCTCCTTGGTGAGACGAAGATCCAAGATTATGATGGGCGGAGGTTAAAGAGACGGAGTGACGGGCTTTGCCATGATCACTTCGAGGTCGTCGAGTTTGTTTTAGGGCAAGAGGACGCATGACTTGCTTAACAATGTCATAGATGACATTGTCAAGACGAGGATACGTTTCCATGACGTGTCGATAAAGACGAGTTAGAAGCATGCCATACGGAAGATTTGCGGTTGGAGTAGCTCTCACACATTCGATTCTTTTGACAAAGAAATAAGCAATATTGTATTGTTCTTCGGCAACAACATAATACAACACGTGAGCAAGATAAGCGGGGAGACGGCCCCGATGTCCTCCTAGTCCGAACACATTCTCTCGAATGAGTTCTTCCTATTGCTTTATGTCGGGGCTTAGTTATTTGGTAAGAATTTGATTTGGATTGAGAGAGACGGTTTGGATTTTAATAGTACGGTCTACCACGACACGTTCCAATTCAAGAAGTCGACGAATGTCGTCAGGAGTAGAAAGATCAGTGCAATATGGTCCCTCGGTTTCTTGAGAATACTCAAGAGATGCAAGGTCCCATTCGTTTGTAAAAACGGCTTGACCATTGTATGGGATTTTGAGGATTTGACCGAATTGAGCGAGAGTGAGAGTTATGAATTCGTGTTGAATCATAAAAGAGATAACAAGATAGCCATATTCATCGGTTTGTACTGTGACTTGACTATAAAATTCTAGAATAAATCTCAGAACAATTGGTTCGTTGATTTGAAAGAGACAATTAAAGCGAATGTTAGTAAAGAGACGCTCAATATTGTTAGATTTGTAAAAGGCTTGATCAACAACACGACCTTCGTGAATGTTGCGGTTTTCAATAGGTTTGTAGAATTGGGCAATAGTAGAGGAGATGCCAGGAATTTTGGATACTTTTGGGACAGAATAAAAATGTTACAAAAGAAAATAATAAATAAAATGAAGTTTTTGATAAATGTGGGACAATGATTACTTCGACTCTAAAAGTAAAAACCTAAGAAGTAATCTATATGTTCCTTAATTTATTTTTGACTTAATCTAGGATGTCGAAGAATATATATTAGTTATATATTTCTAATATATATTCCTAATTTATTTTTGACTTAAATCTAGGAAGTCAAGAATATATATTAGTTAATATTTTCAACATCAAGACAATAACCCAAACACTACACTCCCTTTCAATCAAAATTTGTCTAAGCTTGTCAAAAATATCTTTAAGATTGAGAATATTTTGGTTTTGACAAGTATAAGTTTATTATTTTTTACTTGACAAAAGTTAAATAGTGTTTGTTTTGACTCAATACAAGTTTTGAAATGTCAAGCCAAACGCCCCTTTATTTTATACCTTTTATAAAATATATCAATATATATATGAATTATATATCTTGATGACTTATACAAGTTTGTTAAGTGTTTATACAAGTGACAAAACTATAGTGATGGTTATTTCGACTCTAAAAATTGATCCTAAAAACGAACCAAACACCCCTTCATTTTTATAGCACATTATCCATTGATTCGAAAAGTATACATTTAGGAATGTATGTTTCGATGGGCAATGTATTGTTGTTTTAACGTGTTTTTGGCATGAATCAATAATGTATAACATTTGTTTCAAAAAATGAAAAATATGTATATATATTTATAAAATTTTCAAGCCAAAAAAAAATTGTGACTCAATTCTAATGAATGTATTGAATTCTTATGACTACGGGAATCATCGTAGTTATAGATTTCCTAGTTCTAATATAAAAATCAAAAGACACACACAAAAGAAATAAAATATAATTATACCCAATTTTAATTAAGAACAAAATTAGATGAATTTGAAAAAGATAAGTATAGGAAATCTTACAATAGGTGTTGTTAATCGAGTTGTAGGTGATTGCCCCTTGCGAAATTGGATGAATTTTGAGTTTGGGGATTAGATTTTATGGTTTTTGAGTGTGTGTGTTCGTCACACAGTAGCAGGGAGAAGAGGGAGAGGATAAATGGGTGTTTGGTAATTGGTTTTGTAGAGAAAAATGTTTGTTTGGCTTTTCAGATGGGCGGTCCCCTTAATTAATTAAGGGGGCCTGTGGAAACCTAAAGATTGTTGGATCGTTTAAGCTCAGGTTGTTTAGACCTTTATCTAGGATAATATCAATGTTCATAAGTTATAAAAACAAAGCGGAATAAGAACAAAGATATTCAACAAGGTGTTCTTCATTAATAACCAAATGTTCTACATAGCCCCAATTATAGATGATCAATTCTAGAACGGTTACTCTAACTAGTAACAGGAATCATAGATTCTTGAGGCTAAAACAAACAAACCCTAAGCGTCCATTAGAGGACTTGACGCCTAGACACATACACACCTTTACTGTGTTTACATCTTTTCTCTATGTTCTTTTTCTAAATGCCTGGACCTCCTTCTATAGCATAAGGGGTCCTAGGCTTACAAGGAAACTAATAATGATAATAATGATAAAATCAATTAGTTATTCAATCATTATCTTTGACCAAATCTTTCAATTCTTATCTTTTGTAGTATTCTTTGACTACAACTTTGGTCCTTCATGTTTCCATCTTGTTTCATTCGTGTTTTGTCTTATCAACTCAAAATATAATTCCCAACAATCTTCCCCTAGTTGATAATGACAAAACCCAATAAGCACGAACTTCCCCTGAAGTTAATATACGAATGAAAACTTCCCCTTAAGCTACCAAGGATCTACAAGTTGCAAATCATCAAATCTTCTTCCCCTTTTTGTCAATATCAAATAGGAGACTAAAGTATGCAACTTTGATCTTCACAACTACGAACCACTATCACACTTCTAATCCAGCCTTCAACAACTCAAATTACCCTCCATGACGCGCCTTTAAGATAAATGAACTTGAGCAGTAGAAACTTAAACTAGCAGTAGTAACAAAGACTAGCAGTAGTAAAAACCTTCACCTCGATGCAACAAATAAATGGTTAAACATTTTAACATTAAGCTTCCCCTGAAACCCATATGTTAACCATTTCTTGAATCTTCAATTCTATAGACTCTATGTAATGATCACTAATGAAGAAAACTAAGTATAACCAATTTGATGTAGAAGTAGAATATCCCAAACTTGTATCTTATGTCTTGCACTATAATATGATAAGAACTCATAATCTTCTTCTTCGTTTTATGTGTAGACCTCGATCTCTTGATAAATCCGCATGCCTATACATGAGTCACTAAGCTAAGTGATAGTAAATACCTGTGAGTACTACAATGTATCTCCTTACATCAAGTAAAGACTAGTTTTATCAAGTCTTCATCATAAACCGTATATAACCAAACAAGTTATCTCCAAGACCAAAAGATATAATAAGAACACGCATCTGAAAAATCCACTTCATCTTCAAATAAGTGATAAACAATCTTCTTCGTAATCAATTATTGCAAACAATCCCAAAACGAGCCTTTTAATCATTTAAAAACCAAAAACAATCACCAAAATACTTCTCACCTGTGTGTGTAAATCCAAAAACCATTCTGTCTGAGATCTTCTATTATCCGAGAACCAAAAATCATGTATTACCTGATATCGAACAATACTAACAGTTTAAACCATTTCTCAGATAAAGATAGTAGTTGAAGCCATCTTCTTGGACAAAACAAACAGTACAAATTACTTCGAACATTATTAAATCTTCCATGTCACCAACGAAGAATAGCAGCATAAATAGTCACATTAAGCACCATTTAAAACCTTAAAGCCCACATGACTTGAGGCCCAACAAGAACAGCATACTGTTTTGTGAAGAATAAAAACTTCACGTGAACAATAAATAACATCCAATGATATTCTTGTATCAAGTCTTAAATTCAAACAAAGTATCACTTTTTCTCACGTGGCTTCAAACAGTAACCGAGCAAATTAGTAACCAATGATAGCAATATTAAAATCATAAAAGCCCAATTCATCTTTCCTTGTGCAATCTGCTCATCATGTAAACCACTTTGAGCCCAATACACGAACAGTACTAATAAACATTGAACAGTATTAACCATACCTTGAGCCAACATTAGTAATATCACCTAATGGCAACTGTAACCTTTGAAGCTCATTAGTACTAAATTCCCCATACGAATACACTATGACAATTTAAATTCATCATAAATGCCACTCACGTGCATATCCACGTAATGCACAATTATTGTTCAATTATTTAGGCGAACAGTTTGCAGCATAAAGTATTCATTGATATCAATTGCCATCTTATACGTCAGCCGTCCCTACACAAATCCTGCATCTTGATGCCAAAAATTGATAAATAATAAAGAACTGACCAACACGTGGATATCCTTGATTAATCCATTCGCATGAATTATTTGTTGAATCAATTCTTTATTCTACACATACTATATCTAACGTTTCTTTATTTATATCTATCGTTAAATCTTGGAATGATCGAATAAAAAACGAATAGACAAATACGAACACAAACTCGATTCTTTAATTAATAAATACGAAACCAACAAACCTTGTTAGATCCTAGATCAAGAGCCACGAGGCTCTGATACCAATTGTGGAAACCTAAAGATCATTGGATCGTTTAAGCTCAGGTTGTTTACACCTTTATCTAGGATAATATCAATGTTCATAAGTTATAAAAACAAAGCGGAATAAGAACAAAGATATTCAACAAGGTGTTCTTCATTAATAACCAAACATTCTACATAGCCCCAATTATAGATGGTCAATTCTAGAACGGTTACTCTAACTAGTAACAGGAATCATATATTCTTGAGGCTAAAACAAACAAACCCTAGGCATCCATTAGAGGACTTGACGCCTAGATACACACACACACCTTTACTGTGTTTACATCTTTTCTCTATGTTCTTTTTCTAAATGCCTGGACCTCCTTCTATAGCATAAGGGGTCCTAGGCTTACAAGGAAACTAATAATGATAATAATGATAAAATCAATTAGTTATTCAATCATTATCTTTGACCAAATCTTTCAATTCTTATCTTTTGTAGTATTCTTTGACTACAACTTTGGTCCTTCATGTTTCCATCTTGTTTCATTCGTGTTTTGTCTTATCAACTCAAAATATAATTCCCAACAGGGCCACCCTTTTTACACGGCCGGTCCCCTTAATTTTAAGGGGGCCGGGGGACGCCACTAAAAATATATTCATTCGATTTTTTATGAGAATGATATTGGACAATTTTTTAATTAACTCATTGTTTAATTAAAAAGTTTCTTTGACTATTTCGGACGAGATAATCAAGATGTCTAGTTCATGAGTTGATTTGGTGACTCGGATCTTCTTGCGAATATGATGAATTAATTTATTCGAGCGAAAAAATTAATTAATATGTTTTGAAACAGGAACGGGTAGATATTGTGGAAGATGAGAGATCGGAATAGATATGATACTTCCACAAGGAGATTTTGATAGACGTAGTTGAGGCGAGCGTCGAGGTGAAAGGGAGTTTGTTTTATCCATAGTGGTTTAAGATTTTTTTCGATGCAAAACTAATCCCACTTCTATGTTAATTATTATCCACTAACTCACTTTTCTTTGTCTAAGGTAAGTCTTTTTATCTTCGTGGCCATTAGAAGATTGTCAATTTATTGTGGTTCATGGATAATACATGTGAAAGAATGCTCCTAATGAAAAATTCTTTTAAACTAGAAAGCCAACTAATGGCCATTTCTTAGTGACTTACTATATTCCTAATTATCGTTAATATTAAGTATAATCTTATACCAATCTATAAGTTATGTTAATTAGAGAGTGTGAGTACCTTAGCCTTCAGAGAAATTACATAAAATCTTTTCAATATGGTTAGAAGCTTTAAGGATGAGGATTTTTGGACTTCTATTCGAGTTCTTCAAATTTCTTTGATGAACAGCCAAATGATGCCTTGTAGATGTTTATTCCTCAGTAGATCATGTTCATTTACCACTTGTACCCATTGTTTCATGAGAACTGAATGTTTTGTTTCCAGATAAAGGTTTTGCTATTTGATCGCAAACCATGCAACGGTAATAATATTTCACATTTTGAGTAAAGCTGGTTGGTGTGGATATTCCACATTATGTGTTAGTGTATGAGTTAATTTGGTCTACTTGGTCTTCTTAGGTTGAGGTGTTTTGGATTAAGGTTGTTATGTTTGCCTTTATTCTCGGAGGAGGTGTTTTAGACCTCATTGGTGGGTTTAGTAAATCCGACTTGGGTTTTTTAAAGGATGGTTTGTCAAAAACGTTTTACCTCATCATCACTTGCAATAGGAATTTTTGTATTGTTTATAAGTATAAATTTTGGTTTTGAGTTTGGGTTTGATTCTATCAATTTTTCCTTCGACTTGACTTCTTGGGCTTTTACAAACTTTACTTGTTTGGTTTCGCTAGGTGATCCATTGGTAAAATTAAAACCTAACCCGGATTTATCTCCGGAAGTTTTTTGAGAACTTATTATTTTCTTAAGTGAGTGACTATTATTTAGCCTAAATATTTCTTTTCTAAGTTTCTCATTTTCATCTTGAAGGTCTTGACATAATTTACATTCTTCAATTACTTCTTTTCCTTTTCTAACCTAGATAATTTATCTTTTAATTTAAGTGCTCATTCTCTAATTCTATTTTAGCTTGTTTTGGGGTTTTATTTTTATCCATGACTTTTAGTCCTAATTTACATAGTTTACTATATTCACTATCTAAGTCATTTTTGTCTAGTGATGATAGGTCATCACTAAAGTATTCGGTTTCGGAAAGTACATCATTGGAAGCTTTAGCCATAAGACACTTTTCGTCATTTGTCTTTTCCTCTTCATCTTCATCACTATTACTCCAAGATCCTCCAACAAACGCTTTTTGATTTTGATTATTTGCATAGTTTAGCACATTCTCCGACAGTTGTTGGGATCTCCACTTTAAAGCATTTTTCTTTTCGCCTTTGCCATTTTTGTCGTTCTTTAATTCTTTGGAATGATTTTTCATTCTCCTTCATGTGGTTGCTTGGTTCTTACGATCGTCCCTCGTTTTTGAAGAACTTTTGAAGTCTCTTACGGCCATGGCGTAATCTTCATCTTCACTATCGGAGGTTGAGCTATCATCATCACTAGATTCCTTTAGCTTTCAAGGCAATAGATCTACTTTTGTTCCTTTTTGCTTTTGACGTGTTTTGGGAATCTTTCTTATTACTTCTTTCATAAACCTTCATATTTCCTATGTGTTCGTCAAGTGATAGTGTTTGTTGATCTTTGACTCTTCAATCACGTGACTTTGCGCAGCCATTTAGGATGTAATTTCCCTAAGAAATTTCCTTACACAATTCTTGCTAGTAAACTTTCATCGAGTGCTTTTAGAATAGTAATAATTTGTGTTGAATTTCAGCAATGCATTATCTATTGTTTCATCATTCCGAACATGAAATTGTTTTCATTATTGCTTGAACAAGAAGATCTATTTTGTTAGCTTTGACTTGATTATTTTACCTTGATGAGTGATTAACAAGTATCCTAAATTCTATTTGCGGTTTGACTCATAAAAATTCTTTTCTTATTCTTTTGTGGTAAGCTTTATAATTTAAATTTTAGCTTCATTATGTTTATGCAAGTTTCTTTTTAGATCATCGTTCTGTTTATGGAAAACGGTACATTGATCTATCCTTTTAGTTTCGGGATTATATTGAATAGGAGGAAAAATCATCTTCGGTATATTATGCCAAAGATCTAGATCTTTTGACTCTCATAAAGTTTTCGAATCTATTTTTCCAATAATAAATCCATCACTTTTAAATTGTTTGTCGGTTCTTTGCATAGATTGTCCTTCTAATTATTTTCCGATTCATTTTAGATCGAATTCAAGTTTTAAAATATATTTATTTTTGAAAAAATCTTGTTTGATGTAGCTCTTGATTACCAATTGTGGAAATAAAGGGGTGGGGGGGAGGGGGTTGGAATAGTTTACCCGCTTTTTAAATTTAAGGTTTTTAAAGGTGTTTTGTAAAAATTCTAGATTCGACTTGATGTGAATTCGATACTTGCACAATATAAACAATATGCTTATCTAAACAATTAAAAAATAATGTAAGGCAAGAGATAAGAGTAAGAACAATCAAACCACAACGCGAGGATTTATAGTGGTTCGGTAACGAAAGTACCATCTTCGCTACTCACTTAATCCTCAGAGCACCAAACTCGAGAGTTTTACTTAACTATGTCCATCAAACTCCCTTTATGGCGGAGGAAAACCGGTACACAACGTTTTCTTACACCGAATTAAATCGATAAAAGCTAAATGTCGAGTTATAATCTTTTGCTAAAACCAATCTAAAACATCACGAATTTCTAATACTTGTTCACGACTTCAACAATTATGACTTTTTCACAACTTCAAGATTTTCACAACTTCAAGACTTCACTTCACCACACTACTTATATCACAACTATCTAACACTACTTGGTAAGATCACCACGATCTAACTATACTTATAAAGATCGCCAAGATCTAGATACTACACACAAATACAAGATATACAATTGATTTACAAATATGTGATATGAATGCAACAAGGTTGCAATACAAACTAAGGTGTAATACTTCTTCACTTGATGATGGAAGTTTTCTTCTTTGCATTGAGAAACTACAGCTTGGATCTCTTGGAAAACAAAGCTTTATGATTAAATGATCATAGGGTTTTAGAGAGTTTTTGGTGGGTTGTTTTTGTGCAAGCAAGATTTGAGTGCAAAAGGTGAGAAAATAGTGAGGAAAAGTCTAGTATTTATAGGACAAACTGGATGAGCGTCTACCTATGGGCGGTCCCCTTAAATAGGTGGGCGGTCCCCTTAAAATTAAGGGGGCCGCCCGTGTATTTAAGGGGGCCGCCCTAGACTAGGGGCTCCCCAGTTTGTCTTTTGTGTAGGGGGAATTTTCTGGAACTTTTCTAGCCGTTTTAGGTCCGAAAATTTGAATTTCAAAATATTTATTTTGAATAAAAAATTTCTTTTAATTGTAGAAAATGTTTTGTACTGTTTATAAAAATGTTTACAACATTTTATAAAAGTGTGAGGTTGAATAAAAATTTCCTTTGATCATAAAATGCATTAAGCATTTGTTTATGCATACCTTGAAGTGATATAATTTTCGAAATGAAAATTTACTACTAATTACTTGTTTACGTTTAATTTTACATTGAACGTTTTTATATTTTGTGATTATCAAAACGTAAAGATGTGAAAAATATTAGTAATGTTTTTAGGCATTATATTTTATCAACACACACCATTGTGTTGTGATGATATCTATGAAGTTACGCCTCGTGTTTCCGCCTTGGCGGGGTGTGACACTGGACAATAGAGTTTGAAAAGAAAGAAGTGGACAAAGGTATGGTAGTGGTCAATGACTTCTTCTTGTCACCTTCATAAATGCTATCAATTAAGTTTTCTTCATACTTTAGTTTACCAAACAGTGAAGCCAAGTCACAATCTCTAACATGGTTAGCATTTCTAAGACTTTGGCTAAAACTTAACCATTTCTTTGGTAAGTGGTTGATAAAACCATTATTGATCCCAAGCTTTGAAATAATAATACCATCTTTTACTAGTTCATTCATTAAAGCTTTGTAGCTGGTGAAAGTTTGTGTGACATCTTCACCTTAATTGTGTTTAAAGGTGTTGTAGCATAACTTGAGGTCCATGACCCTATTTTCGTTCACAACATAGGGGCCCTCATGATATAGTATTAGGTCTTCCCAGGTAGATTTAGTAATTTCACAATTGATGACAAAGTTCATTTGGACATCTGGTGGGACAGACACAATGAGACTTTTAAGTCGTTGATCAAGATTAGCAGCTTTTCTTTCCTTATCTGACCATTGTGCTTCAGGTTTGCGTACACTAATGACATTTGGAACATAGGGTCCATCAAGTAGAATCTTTTTGAATTGAGGTTCAATACCAACTATGTGGCAAAAGAATGTTTTCTTACAATTTATGAAATTTTCAACCTCTAGTAAGGGAGCAGCATTTAACTAGCCACCCCTATATTCTAGAGTTGTTTGTGGTACTTCTGCTGCCATTTATAGATCTTGTTTTTAAAAATATTTTGAGCAATTATAAAAGCTTTTTGAAAAAACTTTTACAAATCATACTGTCCTGATACCATTTGTTGGTCCTCTTGAATGTGTTAACAACTTATTATGTTAAGCATAATCACATTTCATGGCAACAAAGTGTATTATTTTAACAAATAATATAACAAGTAAATATCAAGTTAAAACAAACACAATCTAAGTACTTTTCAACGTATAAATTCTTATTAGAATGAATAAAGAATCTATGACATACTTTTCTTGCGGAATAGCAAAGTAGTTAAATGATAATTTGGTGATCACCTCTCTAACTTAAACTCAAACCAAAGTATAGAGTTGAAATACAAACTTTCTAACCTAAACCGAAGCTGAAAGCTTAGTGGTTCTATAGTTTGATTCGAGGAGTAAATATGCTCTTAAATATGTTTCACATTAATTGCAAGAGATGCATATTTACTCTTATATCTCGTTCCTTTTATACTCAATGAATTAGGGTTTACAAGGGGTTCTCCTTTACACGTGTCAAACATTAGATGGGTGGTTGAGATCCCATTTAATGCTGCCATACTAGGTAAGGGAGAAAGTCTCTTTTGGGTACATTTGGATGTACTTGTTTGTACTTCTTTACCAACTTTGGAAGAAGTCATTCCAATGAGATATGCTTTATTCTTTTTTACTTAAAGCATATCTTTTTTCGCCTTGTAAACCATCTAGAAGCTTGAAACCTTGTTCAGCTTCTGAGAGGATATCGACACCATTCAACTTGGTATTGTCAAGCCAAGCTAAACTGGAACTCTTACTTTTGGTCTTGTTCTTCAGTTTTTGAACTGCCACATAAACTGAAGTGAAGACATCTACTGGTCTTCTTAGGAACTCTAGAGGAGTTGGTGTTAAACTGTCTTCAACAAGACATCTTTTACTTAGGAAATTTTATGTTCAAATTTAATGAGACTGAATGGGTCGCTGAACTAACCCAAGAAGAACAAATAATAAATTACTGGTGTGGCAACATATTCACTTTTGTGAGTTGTCCGATGGAGGTTGTATGGAGGTTCACGAAGAGTGTTGGGTGATCTAACGAAATAATTAACAATAAATAACAAAAGTGTAGGGTCATCTACTGAATAAATTTTATGAGAGGGCGCAGAGGTTCAATGGAGGTTCAAAATTGATTTATCCTCCGTTATAGATGTTAGAGATTTGAATAAATTTTATGAAAGGGCATGGATGGCACATTTTATAAAATATAAGCCCGCCCAATACTTAAAGTGAATTTCGTGTTTTTGCCCAAATGGGGGTTTCAAATACGTAATTTTTTTGCACCCTCGTAACACACTGACAAATATTAATATTTGGCACAGTTTTGTGTATGTTCCAAGAATGTTCTTCTCAAAAACCTTTTTTTCTTGTAGTGTATACTCTATATTTTATGTCATAATTCCATCATTTACGGCTAAATAAATAACAAAAATAAAAATTTTATGACAAATATTGTGTAATTTTGTTATTTTATATTGTAGGTAATTTTATATAAAGTATTGAGGCAAAAGACGAAATTGTAAAAGATCAAATGAAAACCGAACAAAGCCTAATTCATTAAAGAGTAGATAAATTAGTCGCAATGCAAAATTATCCAATATATACATTTAGTGGGAGGTTTTAGTTGGCGGGTTTTTCCTTGACCCGATTCCGACCCGTTAGACACTACCCGGTACCCCACTTCAATTTCTTACACTCACAAGACACTGATTCATCTCTCTCTCAAATCGGCAACAACAGGTAGCATCATACGTGTCTCTCCCACCTCTCATCCCTCCACTTTCTCTATTCATCTCTCTCTCGATTCACCTCCATATTAGATCTATTGCATCTCTCTCTCTCTCTCTAAAACACATATTTGAGATCTATGTTTTTGGTGTGGTGTGGGTGTTTTGCATCTCGCCGGAAAAATATGGGTGCCACCTGAGTTTCACTCCTGATGGTCCAGAACAGTACACACATGAATTAGGGTTTCGATTTTGGGTTTTTTTTAGTTGATGAAGATTAAGGAAAAAATTGCTACAATAAAAATCAAGGTACATTTTTCTTGATACCTAATTTATGTGTATTAATTAATTGGGGTTTTTATTGATCTAATTGAATTGGGTAAATGGGAATTTGATTGAGTTTTGATGTTTATGAAAAAAGGTTGTTGCTTTATGCAAAAGATTAGTTAAATGCTAAAAATATGTGAAATCTATACTGTGTTTTATTCGTGTATTGCTGATGTGGGTAGTTTGGTTATGTATCTGCGTAAAGATAATTTGGCTTATTTTTTAAATGCTTATTTTGTGCTTTTTTTTTAATTTTAGGGGTTTATGGGATTGCCTGTTATTAGTTATGTTGTTTTATTCAGGGGTGTTTGGATTGGTTTGTTTTCCCAGCTTATTTTGGGTTTATGGGGTTGGTTTGTAGTGTATGTATTATTTAAGCGTTGTTGAAATAAAATTCACTATCTTACAGTGTTTATGAATGTGTTACTAAAGTATTTGTTTTGTCTATAACCCGCGGACCTTTCAGGTGTCTATGCAGCTAACGGAGGTGATATGGAACCCACTCTTGACAGCTCAATCAGCTTCAGGTATAATATCGTAAAGTGAACGCCATTTTTATTTTGTACTTTTGAGGCAGCAAACTGGGTGTGTCGGTAGGGTTAGGTAATTGGTTTAGACGGGTAATTTTGGGTATGCGTCAAAAAAGTTCCAGTCGGGTTTTCTGGCTTGATTTCTAATCAAAAAATTAGGAGACTAAACGCCATTTTTATTTTGTACTTTTGAGGCAGCAAAGTGGGTGTGTCGGTCGGGTTAGGTAATTGGTTTAGACGGGTAATTTTGGGTATGCGTCAAAAAAGTTCCAGTCGGGTTTTCTGGCTTGAAGTCTAAACAAAAAATTAGGAGACTAAGTCATCGGTCGTGCCGGGATTGTTATGTATAGGTAACAGTAGCGGTCTTCCACAATTGCCACCTTATCAGGTCTTCAAGCTAAAGCAACTCACGTTGCTGACATTAGCTGAGGCAAATAATTAATACCTTTACTTATTATGATTTTTGTTGATTCAATACGGCTCAAACATTTTTATATTTATACAATGAATCTGACATCAAGCTATATTGTGTTATCTTTGTAGGTTGTTTTGATTTATGGCGATGTAGAGACTGATTATATTGGCAACTTCTTACTGCTGTCTTGAGGTCCTGAAAGTGCGCCTGCAACCGCTCGCATTTCTATTGACGGCGTTGTTACACAAATTGAGGATTCAAAAATCATTGGATCAAGAGGTGAACACGTGTTTTTTGTGTGGTTGTCAATCTTTTGCGTTCTTTGTTCGGCAACTTTCTAAATATAAGTTTCTTGCAGGCTTATGTGAGTCACCCGTTGTGTCGCAAGGCGTTCACGAGTCGGTCCACGAGAATCAACTTACACATAGAAAACGTGTTTTAGATAAATGTACACAAACTGATGGAACTGAGCCTGTGTCGTTCTATCGTAGTTTTCGTGCAAGGAATGCAGAGTCGGGTTCTGTTTGTCTCGAAGGTCATTGCAGTTTTTTGAACTTGATATTCAATATGTCATATGCATTCTAGATGCATATTTTTAACGTTTTTTTAACACTTTTTGTTCATGTACAACAGCAGACATGTGTGAAGCTTCTTCTTCCAGTTGTGAGTGCCGCAAAAGACCACCTCCGCGAAATCAGCAACGGTCATGGATGCGGCCCGGGTCTAATTCATCAAATGTATGATGGCATGCTATCGTTGATGGTCTTCCAGACGTTGTTGTAACCAACGCTGGTACAATACGCCAATTCGCAATGCCGGTGAATATAGTTTGTGGTTCTCATTCGGTGTGTCATTGTTAACTCTAGCAACTGTTTTGCTTCTTTTTATTTGTCATTGTTAATGCTTCGTTACCCTTTTTTTTGGACAGCGGTAGACATGTTTGAGCCTTCTTCCAGTTGTGGGCGACACAAAAGGCCACTCCTGCAAAATTGGCCAGGCTCACGGATGCACTACCACATAGATTAATGTTATGAAAAAAAGGATCAGATGCTTTCAAATTTCAAAAGTAAAAAAACACACCCTCCAAGTCAAATGGGTCGTTAGGTACCTTAAAGTCTATAGTATTGAAGAATGTAAGTACTTTTAAGGTTACCTTCTTTTATGGTGATCACAGTCCATTTTTAAACACTCTTTTTAGGTCCTGAATTTCTGAATTATTCATAAGTTTTTGTACTGAGAGTAAGAATTTAGGAACTGATACATAAGCAGTGAAACGACATCGTTTTTGGCGGCTTATACACGGCTTATACATACCTTATACAGATTATACACCGCTTATGGTGGATTAGTCCACGTTCTAGACTTTAAGGTACCTAACAACCCATTTGACTTAGTTGTTGATGGTACTGATAAGGTATCACAACGCTACTCTTTTCTGTATGATTTATAGTGGTTTTGAGTTTTTAGTTGTCGAATTAGCATATGATGTTCGCATTCCAATTATATATACCGACTCTAAATGCTTCCCCCGTTTTAATTTTCTTCAGTTATGAATATTTTTTTTGCTGTGTTTTTTATTATGATCAGGGTTTCGGTTTACTTATTCGGTGGTGATCGTTCAGAAATGAGAATTCTTCTGTATTGATTCCGATCGCACTGCTAAACACAGAAATTTAAGGTATTCCCCCCTTTTGTTATTAACTGTAAATATTGTTTTTTATAGAATGTTGGTGTGTAGGATTAAGGGTCTATTTTGTTTAACATATTTACTTGGCTTATGACCCTTTTGGGACTAGACTAAAAAAAATACCTAATTGGATTAAAGTTGAATGATAGGAGATAATTGGTGGGTATGTGTGATGTGTCGTGTGTATCTGTCTATTTTACAAAAAAAAAAGCCTGATGTGTATGCTGCAAATTTTTTGAAATTGTTATCCAATCTAGCAAGTAGTGTTTTCTATGACTCAGTAGCGGCAATTAAGACCCATTAACTTATAGCAAATTTTTTGTTCTCGGGTTGTGTTTTTGTTCTCAAACTGTCTGATCAATTAACACAAAAAAATTTGGTTTCTCAATGGATTTAGTTTATTTAGATAGTTGGGAATTAACTGTAGTATTCAAACCGCCACTGATTCCCATTATATAGTTGTATTAGTTGCGAAAACATGGGAATTAACAATAGTCTTCCTACAAACATGGGACTTAAATTAATAGTGTTATTCAAACTGACACTACAAACATACTACTATTAAATCACACTCCATGCAAGCTCTGTGTTATGTTAATTCATATATGAGTATTCAAACATTGACATGGGAAAATCATGATGATTACTAGTAATGATAAACGGTTTCGGGTTCAGGGTAAAAGGTTATAGGTCGTGTTTGGGGTTTGAGGTTCATCGAACGTTTGTTGTGTTCCATTTCGGTCCTGTTCTCGTATAAATTGAAGGTACATCTTGAAACTATCGTTTGTACAGAACTAGTAATAGTGCCCGTGCACGCACGGGTGTTTTTTCTAAACTTTATACAAAGTGTTTTTTTATAAATTAAATAGTAATTATATAAGGGTTTTTCTAACATGTGCCCTAAGGGCACATGATAAGGAGAGTACAAAGCTTATGTGTCACAATCTGAGATCGTCAGCAATCATTATTAATCATCAGCATCTAACCTCACAATTACTAACTAGCTATTCAGGTTGTAACACATAAACTGTAGGACCCTCTTTATCATGTGCCCCCAGGGCACATATTAGAAAATTCCAGTACGTAAGAGTATACGTGTAGTGTGTGTTTTGGTGGAGTATATTCGTGTTTAAGTGAAGTATGTTCTGGTGGTGAAGTAAGTTGTCTTATTACACTGAATTAATAATGAAGTTGATTGTTGAGAGAAAAGATTGATATGACACTTATGTTAATAATAACTGCGGTCTGTGAGTCTCTTTTTTACACCCAATGTTATTCATCTAAAACTAGGGGTGTTTATCGGTTCGGTTATTGGGTTGTTTGGTTAATTTTTTTTGATAAAAACGAAAACCAAAAACCAAACCGAACTAGAATTCAACTGAACCGAACCGAACCGAAAACCGAGTTTGAATTTGGTTCGGTTTTCGGGTTGACCCAAAAAACTCGAATCACACCATTTATTGTAAAAAATAATTATATAGATATTTAGCAAAAAATAAATAAAAGTTCAAACATAAAAAGTGTTTTTTTATATTAAGATAAAATATTAATAGTCTTTTTATATATGTATATATATATATATATATATGTATATATATATATATGTATATAAATTCGATTTTTGATTCAGATTGCCAAAAAACCGAATTCAATATTCTATATACATTCGGTGCAAACAAACCTAAAATTATCACACCAACATAAAAAAAGAGCACTTACGTGGCTTAAGTATATGTAACCATAATATCAAACTTCGTAACTAGGAAAATTTGCAAGACTTGGTTGATGCCAAGACCAAGTCGTGTAGTGTGTGTTTTGGTAGAGTATATTTATGTTTAAGTGGGGTATGTTCAGGTGATGAAGTAAGTTGTCTTATTACACTAAGTTAATGGTAAATTTGATTATTGAGACAAAAAAACTGATGTAACGCTTATGTCGATAATAAATGCGGTCGTGGGGTCTCTTTCTAACAACGCCTTATTATTATTATTTTTTGTTAAATCCGGGTGAATGTTTAGTATATATAATTCACTAGTTATAATGCCCGTGCACGCACGGGAGTTTTTTCTAAACTTTTTACAAAGTGTTTTTTTATAAATTAAATAGTAATTATATAATTAAGTACTCATTATGTAGATAGTTTCATGTTGTTTATTTTGTATGTTTGTTGTATATTTTGTATATTTTTTATTATACGAAGAATTGAGTCTGGCTAAGTGTAATTTTTCGTGTCATTTTTGAAGCAATCTAACCATCCCTTAGATAAAATCGTTATTTCTATCTAATAGTGCTCTATTATTTGAGTGCAATCCAAAGGTTATATGCAGTAAAACATTTTGCGAAACTTTCAGTCGAAAATATAATACTTGGTTTGTAGAAAATAGCTTTGAGTGTGCTTCTGCGACATGGAGTTGTGATGATCGGATAATAATTTGTCTGAGTGTTCGGCAAATTTTGATAAGTCAAAAAAGATGAAATGATCAGATATATAATTTTAATGTATAAAAGGCAAAGACATTTTGTAAGATGGATTAGCTTAAAAGAAAGGGTAATTAAGTAAACCTATTTTAACCTTAAATTAATAATCAGTTTTTTAGCAGAAGGGGAGATGGTTGGTTATTTGGACTCCCGATAACCAGATATCAAAAACACAATTTATATATCCAAACACTTAAAATTAATTGGTGCCACTTCAAGTTGATTTAACCAGATAATCAGTACCAGATAATAAATCCAAACACAACCTAAATATGTGAGATGGTATGAAATAAATCATGATACCTGCAGAGAAGTCAGCCCAAGTTGAAGGTTGCTAACCAAGCTCAAATTTCCTTATCTATTAAGTTCCCATCAGATGATGCTACAGGATCTTCTGTGATTTTCTCTTCACCGTACAACTTGCCATCCTTATTGCTTGCAAGCTCCAATTTCTCATGGTTTAAGCCGCTTATCAGATTGTATCAGGCTGAGTAACAAACTAATTGCGTACAATGCTTGATATAAACTCGACAAGGGCAATACAAAAGGATTCTGGTTCGCTGATCTCAAAGTCACGCTGATGCAGACCCTCAAATACACATTGCCAATGAGGATCTCTTTTGATAGAGCTTCATATAAGAAAACTTGTGAATCATTCAAGCTATGAGAACCATCAGGTGCTGAGGCTTCACGCTTCTGGTCTACAAACTTCAGTAGCTCTGCTCGGGTTGAAGAGTTCCAGATAATCTCTGGCAACTCCAATTCAAGTTTAGTTTAATTAAAAGGTCATCTAGTTGCTCGTCTTTCAGCATGCTGGCAAGTTTAGGAGTTAATAGAACTTTAAGAGCATCGGCTGCATCCTGGTTATAGGGTGTTGGTCTTTCAGCGGCCATGCCACTAATCCTTGAAAAGGCATACGCAGCCCGTATTGCATGCCAACTTTTAGCAGTTTGCACACTGACACCAACACCATGTGCCTCTGTGCTATCAGATTCTTCAATTGATGAATCATACCCAAGCAACAACGGTAACAAGTACCACAACACCCCAGCCTCAACAAAGCATTTTTCAGCTTAGAAGACACACAAAAATGAGCAATGGTTTGTAGAGCTGCATCCGTAGCTGCTGGAGCGAGCTCTAGTTCAGTACTGGTGCGAGCTACATCCACAACGTGCAGCAGCTTCCTTGCAGTAAAATTAAACGAAACCATTAAATGTCACCTGATGAATTAAACAAAGTTGAAGTTTATTGGATAACAATATCTACATGTTACTTCATTAGCATAATATATCTATTTAAATCACCAACATGGGAATTAAACACGAATTTGCATGCAGCTTTGGTGTTGTTGTGGTGTTTATAGTTTCTACTTTTAAGGTGTGTTTTCCGATTATATATGTATAACAAATAGGGGTTTAACGGCACCAAGCATGGATGTATTTGTAATACACAAATAACCTTCATCAAGGTTCATTCAAGCATACAAAAACTAAAACAATGTTAGACTATATCCATCAATAGTACGTATATTGTATGTACTTAATAGAATTTGATTATAATCCAAAATTTCCATTATGCTTCAACTCATAAGATCTTGGTGTCGTTGTATTTATCTCATAAGAGCTTATGCTTTACTCCAATATCAAGCACTTAAGTTATAATTACTATAAAAAAACATTGATCCAATACATCCAAGATTAGAACTGGGAAGTCACAAATACAAAAGGCATTTACACCAAGGCTATTGATACCTTAAGTGGTCCTTAGCATATGTGAATGAACGTGCATTGAGACATCATTCTTTAAACCTGTTAATTCTACTAAAAACTTCTCAAGTCTCATTTATCTATAACTTAACCCATTCTTATTTAATATATATTGCTTATTTGAGCCTATAATTGAAGATATCATAAATTAATAGATAGTTAGACACACATTTAACATAATATATGGAGCTAAAATGAACCACAAATCAGCAATATGCACACTATTAATCCAATCAATTTTAGGAGCATTAATTCGACACTATGGACTAACAATGAACCCTTAATTAACAACTAAGATTAAAGACACCAGTATACAAACTAATATTTCACCACTAAATCAATATTCATGAAAACATATCGGTTTTTACTTAATCTTGATACAAAATTCAGTTATGCAACATTCATAAACCCAAAACTAAATTAGTGCTAAAAGTACAGATACCTTTCACCTCCATTTAAAATCAGAAAAACCAATGACGCTTCAAGAATCCTAGCAATAACAACCGCATCAACAGTGTGATCCCTAATCTCAAACAACCCTCCCAAAACCACAACAACCAAAAACCTCTTATTAACACTCGCAGTCACACCCGACCATATTATATACTCCAAACTAAAATCAAAACATAGTACGCAACCTTTGCCATCCGGCTGCTCTCGAAACTACCCTACAACCGACCTCGACGGCAATGGCACCATCACAGTCGTATCCAAACTCACCAACCCATCTTTCTCCTCATTACCCGGATCCTTAAACACGGACGCCAATGACGTCATCAAAACCCGTATCCCAAATTCTTCTTTACGCCAATGACGCCATCAAAACCCGTATCCCAAATTCTTCTTTAGGTTTAGCATATGTTGGGTTCTCCTTTTTTGTCATAGAATTAAGATTGAACAACAATCATGATTGGTTTCATGATGATTCGATTTTTTTTGTGATGATGGTCAAACGTGGTGATGATGTTGGATACGTTATTTATAACTATTTTGATGTAATAAAGATTGTAAGGTTTTTGAGTCCCATCATAACACTATCTCTTAATTCGTTATTTACAAATTTACTAAATAGGTAGGAAAGTTTTCTTTCTTCACATTTGACACCAATCTTTATAAAGTTACTCCCTCTTTTTTTTAACTTTTCTTCTTTTTGTTCTAGACACTTAAACTTTTATGTCTAATTTTCTTTCAATTACTAAAACAAAACGTTTGATTAAACTTCTTTTCCAATTTTAGAATTATTTTTTTTTTCTAATTAAACATATTTGAAAAACTAATAAAAATCAGAAGGAATCTTCCATAATAAAGAAATAATCTTTTTTTTAAAATAACGTTTTCCTTTACTAGATAAAAGATTGGTCATACATAAACTAGTCTGATGTGATTTTTTATACCTTAGTGCATTAATATCAATGTAGTTTCATAAATCACACTCGATCATGTGATATTGTTAATACATTACATTGTTCTTCATTGTGGTTTTTAAAACAAATTAAAAAAAATAGGATGGGTTGAATGTCATGATTGTTTGTTAACAAAAGATTAAAAGTTTTAAGAAAATTGTTTGAAATTTTAAAGTTTTTTAAAAAAATCTAGTTTTGTGTTCTTGAGTTTTGATTTATAATTAACAAGCATGGTAGCCCGCGCGTTGCCGCGAGGCTTAAAACATTATGAGCTTGTCATATCAAGTGTTACATATTTTTGGCGTTTTGTATGTTTTGTTTTATGTTTTTCTAACATGTTCGGTTAAACTGATCGAAGTTTTTCATTATAAAAAAATTACACCGTAAAACTTGATGAATGTGCTATTTCTATTTTTTTTCATCTCCATATACATTTCTTTAACAACTTATTTAATCATGACATTCATATAGTCAATTAAAGATGACAACCATTAATTATAATAACACAAAGTAAAGCAAACTTTAATATGTGGTATATTTTTCTTTTGCTTCAAACTATAGAATGAGTTATAAAAAATAACATCAATATTTATGCATTAAACAAATTAATGAATTGGCTGTTATATCCATTCCTAGCCTCCATTTAATTTTCAATCGAATGAAGTAACTTTGTATATCAACTAGAACATTCAATTAAATGACTAATAATACTTAAGCAATTTATCTAAGGTGTTGTTGTGTCACATGAATAAAATAAGTACATGTATTAGATTTGAGGAAGGCGGATCTTTTGCAAAAGCTTTAATTTTATTAAGTATATGGAAATAACTTACCAATAACGGGTAAAATATGTTTGTAAACGTCCAACTTCTGTACCATAAACTCGATAAATGCAGATACTTATGTTTTTTTTGGTAACTTAAGTTAACTTATGAACAAAATCGAGTTGGGTGAACTGTTATTTCTAACACGTCAAATGAGTATAATTAACCTTTTTAATGCACATTGAGCCCTTTTTAATGCATAAAACACTGCTATCTTTATCCATAAGTACCTTGGTATGTTTTAATAAATAGAAGCATATACTAAGTACCTAAATATTGTTTCTCGAGTTATTAATGACTTTTTTTCTTTTCATGCTTGTATTTCCATTTTAATCGGACTCTGACCAATTAGAAAGCATACTGAAATTTGATGATCTGCAAAGTTGAGCAGCTCACATTCCATCTTTCCTAATATCAGCATGAATGTCCAGTTCTTTCCTTAGTTGGTACAATATGGAATCTCTGCAAAAAAAGATTTAAAATAAGGACACAAATTTAAAAAGATTTTCAAAAGAATTAACAGGGAAATGAAATGATGTTGACAAAATGCAATTGACATACAATGATAATAGGTCATTTTGCAGGATTCATTTGTCTTCGAGTACAACGACTCATTTGTACTTCCTTTAATAGTTCAGGAACATAGTGTCATTCGGTGTCAGTTTTAATAACTTAAACGAGTATCCTATTCTTGTTAGTTGCATTAAGAGCTTTAAAAAGGCACACCAAAATACATGTTAAGCCAGTCATCAACTAAAATGTACTTGTCTTGCGAGCTGATACTCATCATTGTTTAATAGAGTAAGGAATGTCTAGTAGCATGACTACTCATATGCAACAACCACCTCATTTATATCACGGTTCCTATTAGATGTGCTAAAATTGGTGCACAGTTGGTTTGGATAACAGGCCAAGACTCGAGGCAACTTTGACAATTGTCCGATACTTTTTTAATGCCATATGCTTGACTCATCATAATTAGAAGACAACATTGACAAATTCATAAGTCAACAGGTTGTAATTACTAACTTCAATTATCATGCTACACATCAACTAGGTTAGGATATTGGGTTTAGAAGCCTCTTAATATTGTGGTTCAATGTGACAAGATATATTGGATAAGCAAATAACTTGAACAGAAAATGAAGCCTGAATAGGAATGTTTTACTTAAATTATGATATTAAAGATACGAACTTGTCTTGTAACAAGTAACTTTGCTTGAGTAAAGATGTACCTTGTTAACGAGTTCATAGCCAACTTTGAGACTTAAGTCATAAAAAGTTAGAAGAATAATAAACAAAATAACAATAAAATGGATTAGTGCAGATGGATCCACTTAAATTTTAAGCTATCCTAAGAAACCTGAAAAGCAATTCAATAACAAACTGGTGACACTTCAAGTAAGTGTAATGTTCATTTCTCTTTACTCGTTTTTGTTACCAACGTCACCCAAAAATCTTAAATTTCAACAGGAACATAAACAATGACTAATACCTAATCACATATATGAATACCTCACAGTGAAAGTGTGCTGATAAGATCATGAGTAGATTGAGGAATGTGAGCATTGCACAATGATCTGAGCTGAAGACCATCACTCTCTGATTCTTTGCGAATCCAACAGAAAGTACTTATCTTTACATGATCCAGATATTTTCCAAAAGTTTAGTAAACAGATTGATATCTATTGCAGGTGTATACTTAATACTTGCTAAAGCTGAGTCATATTGTGAAAAGCAATTTACTGTCATTACAACTATTAAAATCATATGGATTGTTAGGATTAAGAAAAAGACTCGATCACCCCATGCTTTCTTATATTTAGCATAGCTCATAGTTTTTATTAGTAATCGTATGATTTATGGTGTGGGCTGGGTCTTTGCCCACTGTAAGCCCACACCATAGCCAGTTTTATGGGGCATTTTTGTAAGAACTATTTAAACCCTCTCCACACATGGAGATGGGGTTGGAAAAAATCATTTTACACACACTCTTTAGTGTGTTTCATATATTCTCTCCATCCATCTCTCTCTCTCTCTCTAAAGATGACTACTTCCATCTTTGAGCTACCAAGACCACCGGATCGAGATTCTTTAATTCTTACACTTTTGATATAAAGCAATCTTTTTCCGGCCTTGTAAACCTTCTAGAAGTGAGACAAACGTTTCAATCTTATGTTAAGTTGATAGACAACGTTCAGCTTAGAATTGTCAACCAAGCTAAACTGAAGTTCTTTCTAAAGGCCTTCTTCAGTTTTTTACCGCTGCATAAACTGAAGTAAAGATACTTCCTAATCTTTTAAGGACCTGAAGAGCTGACGCTGAAGAAACTTCAGTGACTCAAACTAAAAGACTTCAGCTTGAGT